>CM047805.1:43131218-43381044 GCA_026214975.1 Gentiana macrophylla | reverse complement strand
GCCGACTTTTCCCGCATAGACCGAATATTGGCGATTAGTTACCGTCGCTTAATAAATGCTCCATAAATGCGATGATCTGATAAATCTTCTGGAATCCGGTCTAAGCCGGATTTCTTCGGTCTGAGCCGGCCATATTTGAGTCCAGTGTAATGAAATTTTATAATATTTATTCTGATAATTATATTTTCGCATCCGTCAAGCTTTATGTCACGACCCCAAGGCTTCACCACGTGGTATCTGTAACAAAACAAAATGAGAAAAACCACGGGTAATTCTGATAACAAAAGCAGGCTGATAAGCCTCAAAATATGTCAAAATAGTGAGATTTTATGATATTTACTATATACAAAAATAAACCATATTATCACAATAATTACCATAATTGATACGAAAACGTTGCTAAAAACTCAAGAAGGGATTAAATCATAGCAAAATACATCATCTGGTTGACATACATCAACCACTCCCCACATAGCCTTTGATCGTCCTCGATCAAAAGAAGCGACAAAACAATTTAAGCCACAACCGATAGTTATACAATATCAAGAAATGAAGGTTCACCAGATGATGCAACCAATCAGAATTAAAGCGACATGTTATCCAGTTATCTAAGAGAGCAGTGTGGTATGTGTAACGTTCCTCAACTTTGTTATTATGCAACCAATCATGACTTCATGCATACAGAACTTAATAAATGCAAACCATAGGCTTAAGAGTGATACCAATCTCCACTAATCGAGGCACTCGGAGTCTAGAAGATAGGTCGGGTAGGACTTGCAAGCTTGTAACGTTAGGCCCGTGTAGTTGTCTAAGCGAAGGGTAAAAAGGATATATCAAATCGAACAAGCAAGATAGCAAGCCTCTACACCTTCACTTCCAAAAATTTCAAATTGGTCTCTTTTTTTCTTCTTTTGCAAAAATCGCTGAGGTGGCCTCCTTAACAAGAAACAAAAGAAATAAGAAACACCGCTTCAAATCAACACAATATCCCAAAGCTTGAGTTACTTGAGTTTGATAAACTAGTCTTCAAATGGCTTGTTCTTGACTAACCATTTATTGAACTTTATTTACAACTTCGAATTATTATATAAATCTTTTTTAAAACACTAATGGACCCTAAACTTGATAAGATACCATCTCAACTTTGTGCCAATAATGTCATCCAACTCTTGCCGAACTTCTAATGTCGTCACCACAATAATTCATAAAAGCTTGCTAAACTTGTGGGACATCAAGGGAATGTAGACCAAAATTAGGCTAAGGGTCGGATATAATGAGGCTAATCACGAATGGCTAGATCGAGTGGGGTCTCACCACTCTACAAAGGCTGAGGTGGGGACAGGTGGAAATTACGTTCGGGACGGCCATTTGGCTATGGTTAAGTCAAAGAAAGCCAGAACCATCATCCCTAAATTCGATTCCAAATACCTTTCTATTTCGCCTCGAAAGGATTTCACAAAAGTTTGCATGTTAACAAAAACTTGGGATAAACGTGTTCCAAAGGATTCACACTACTGTCAAAGAATTGCAAGATAAAATGTACCTCTAATTTATTAAGGGCTCATTTTTTTTAAGTATTCACTCTATTGATCGCAAAGCTAAATGTTGTGTCAAAATTATTTTATTCTACTTATCCTCGCTCGAAAATAATCAAAATTAAGCGTTTCTTGAGTATTATTGAAATTATTCCTTATTAGACTAACACGTCTCCACTCCCCACTTACGAACTGTCATCGTCCTGATGAAAAGTGAGTCGTAAAGAAGTGGTTAGGTAAATAAGGAAGAATTTAAAAAATAAATATTGTGATACAAGGTCAAAATGACCTCGGCGTAAGCCGGGTCTTTCTTCGGCGTAGGCCGGAATCTGCAGGGCAAAAGGTGGCGGCGTCGCGCTGACTAATCACGGCTTAGACCGTGAAAAGTAAAACACGTACAGAGAGTTATTTGTATTGCATGAAGCTATCTGGGCAAAATATGCAGACTCAAATGGGTGCGGACAAAAATGAAAATAATAACATGAAATTTGTAAGACTAAACAGGCACCCTTGATTTTATTCAGATAGTTCAACCAGAATACAAACTGAAGGGTGAAAGCCATACAGGACTAGCCAACACCATTATTGATATTTACAAACATAAAAAAAAAAAACAACAACAACCTAGCCATCAAAACATGAAAAAACAACTCAACCAACCTCACCAACAACCGGACCAACCATCGGGACCAACCGCACCAACCATCAACATCATCAAGGCATGCTTCACACAAAAGAACAACCACAACTCAATCAGTATCCCCCATCTCAGTAGACGAGGAACCACCAGGTATGTCAACAGGAAACAAAGCAGTCTGAGTACGACGACACGGAAAAACTTCATCGGTGCCGATCACCGGAACACCAGCCACATGATTACAGAGATGTGAAATCAACCATGCAAAAGTCAAGGGTTGACGGAAATTGCGACGGGACAAGGCAAAACAGATAAAGAACACGATGAATGAGGCTACTTCAACCAACGATAAAGCCAACAAATAGCATAAAGCGAAAGAATACCATCATCATTAACTTCAAAAATCATTAGTGGGAAGACACAAGAGTTAATGAAATGTTTCCATGCACGCATTTCAGAAGATAAGGCATAAGCCGATAGATCGCGATCACGATCATCGTCCGGAAACAGAACTTGGGCTGCCTCAGTGCACTTAATAACCAACCCGCTGATGGTGTCCAAATGCCAGGCCTGTTCATAGTGACTGTGAGGAGCAACTTGCTCCTGTGGGATGAAGAAAGCACGGTTTATGACCATAGGAGTAAAAGGGACCTATACACCTCGAATGGAGTCTGAGGTGGTGGCTTAAACAGAGGTCGTTGCAGAAAGCATGGCAAAAAATTTGCGAACCATGGTGATATTGATGCGCCCACGGGGAGCACGAACGAAACGCTCTCAGCCGCCCCACATGACTCGAATTTCGCCCAACTCAACTCCTTAACTTTGCGCATGTTCAAGCCTTTTTCAATGAGAATGGGAGAGTGGCAAAAGTTGGAGAAATAACGGTCATGGGCCGTTTCGGTAGCGTAATCAACAATAATGGGGGGTAGAGTAGTGCTGATCGGGTTGTGAGACAATGGAGTTTGGAGAACCGGGAGGGGGGAAGTGAAGGGGCTGAAGTGGAGGAAGGGGTTGACATGGTCGCAGTAAGCACTACAAAAATAGACCTTTTAAGGGCAAACAGATTCGTCGCGAAAAAGTACCCATTTTCGTCAAGAAAGGAAATTGCGTCGAATATTTTTCGTCGCCTCGCTTTTTTGCCTATGCAGGTCGGTAAAGGGTTCTCTAGTGAGGAATTGAAAATTCATCAAAGAAATTACGGTCTATCGTGACAAACTCCTAGTTTTCGCCGTAAAAGGTTTCGGATCTTCCGCAACAAGCACATATTTTGTCACCCTAAAGCGTTAAATGTAACGAAACTGTTGTCACAAAAAACTCAAAAATTTATCACTAAATTATTTTTGTCACCAAAAGCTAGAGACACATTTTTCCATTAATAATTAATTATGACAAAGACTTTGTCACTAGAAGTCTTCTTTTTAAAAATAAATGAATTAATAATAATAATAATTATTATTATTATTATTATTATTAATTATTATTATTATTATTATTATTATAACAATTATTCATTTCATTATTAGCTTCACTGGAAATTTTATTTAAATAATTAATAATAATAATAATAATTAATAATCAACAGACACCTTAGAATAAAAATATACCAAACAATATAATTATAATAATAATAACGATAATAACAGCATAATAATACTACAAATAAAATAATAATAATAATAATAATAATAATAATAATAACAACATTAAAAGAATAAAAAAAAATAATACACAAAATAAATTATTTTAATCTCTGAAAATTACAGTTTAACAATGCACCATAATCTGCATACCTTTTCATTGCATATACAAAAAAAAGTTCATTACAGTCTTTGATTGCAATAACTAAAAAGAATTTGGGTTGGATTCACTAGTTCTTATGTGTATTTTCATTCATTAGTTCCCCCTTATATACTATAATACCCTTAAGCTTTTAATGCTTAAGTTATTACAAATACCCATAAGCAGATGCTTACCTTTTGAGAAAGCATGAGTGATGATTCACAGAATCGTCTCATCGTTTGGACCAAAGCCATTTTCTTCAAAGACAAAGAATAAACAGAGTTAAACCAATGCTTATGTTTACGCAAATCTTTCCACCATAAGTGCACAAACTATAAGTTGAATTATAAACAAAATGTGATCAGAAATTCATGCAGACGCTCTCTAAATGCCTGAACTTACAAGGGATTTGACGCCCCCACAAAGGAACCAGGCCCTTGTACAGCCTGCAGAAAGAGTTTCACCAAGTAAATACTTCCATTTGGTGCAACAACAAAAATAATCAGTTAATGCTTACCTGTTAATGCACTAAGCAGGTTATAACAGTCCACCCCAGGTTGTAAACAAAAAGCCCTAAGCAGTTGTGTGACCTACAAAACAACACACATGAAAAGGCCAATGATATCATTAAAAGAGGGGGAAATCAGCAAAACTAGAAAGGGGAAAGAAAGCCACCAAGATTAAATGCAAATCACTTACTCTTTTGGGTTGAATTCTACAAGACCAAAGACCGTAGTGATCTGCATTGTTCAAGAAACCAATTGAGCAGCATTTCTGTGTAAAACACAATTAGTATGTCATTACATATTTTACCAGAAGTTAAAGCTTTAGTTACCACAGAATCATAGTCAGGTTTATTGTCTTCCCAATTCAATTAACATCAGCAGGGGAGACATAAATATTATCATATAACATCAACTAGGCAACAGATTTCTAAGTTTCTAAGAAACACTACTTACTTCAAGAAACAAGTATTTGAGCTACTTATTTTATTTTATTTTTATTTTGTTTTCTTTAAAACAGAGGATTTATTAATGAGAGAGCAATGTACAACACACACACCTTCCCATTAACATCTCATTGGCTCAAGTCAAGTATATGACATACTTTGATTGCACAAACTCGAATTAGTACAAAGAAAAAAGCCTTGAAAGCAGGAGACTAATTCATTATGACATGTAGACATATATCTATTACTGAATGGCAAGGATGTACCAGAAGAGTATGCATTGTCTGTGGGTGTGCTGAGCCCTCATAAAGATGCTTTGAAGAAATTAATTCCCGATCAGACAAAAGAATGCTCACCAGAGTGATCTTATCCAATTCCACCATTCTTCCAAACCTAAAACCTGTAAGAAAAAGTTAGAAGACAGAGTAAAAGAATCACCTTGCCTCTTTGTCATCAGATCTTGCTCATATTACAATATTTCCTGTCCAAAAGTAGCTTACCTGAATTTTTTTACCCATTCCGATTGCACACAACTCAATGTTCTACCACTCCAATCATATGTAGCCACCGTCAACCTAAGAAGTGTATCTAAACACTCAAACGAATGTAATGCACTTTCTATAAAAATTAGGGAAAAACATGCTAAAGAGAATTTTACGATAGAAAATAAAGGCCAAGAAGACTTACCACAAACTTCGCCATCTTCTCTATCCTATAATGCCAAAGCAAAGAAACCACTACATTTCATTCCCCTGCAACGCGAACATGTCAAAACAGGGACTATTTTAACATTTATACAAAAATAAATATAAGATATGGGCAATGTTTACTTAAATCAGAAGCATTCTGGAAAAACATTCTGGAAAATATTGTCATCTTATACTTCCTTGATCTTATTGAATTTCAAGCAAGCGTACTTTCCCCTTCAGGCGCTTTTCTAGTCCCCGAATTCATACCACAGAAAGGCCTGGAGGACGACAAATGTAATCAAGAGCTTGTCTATGTTATCACAGGATTATTAAGCTAGTAGAAATGAGTTTCAAATAGCTCATTTTAACATGCACAACAATCACTCAATCTTGGTTAAACTAGTAATCACAAAGATAAAATCCATTTCTTGAATACAAGATCAATAGCACTCGCCCAAATTGGAAAACAATCTAGTTACTCCAAACTCGATCCTCGTCAATCTAAGAGGACAACGGATGACCTCAAAGAACAAAATGGCCTCAAAGACACCAGCGTCTAAGACATCCGACACATATATATGCTTCACGAATTAGTAGCAATAGTTTGCACTTTTAGAGAATGTGATGGCAAAATAAACACCATTACAAAACATACACCTTTCAAAGGAGCCTCGAGGGAGCAATTCTTAAACCTCAAGCTTATTTACAAAATATTTTAGCAAATTGTGATTATGTAGAAAGATCTAACTACGTAGTTTTGATTATTCACCATCATGCATGTTAATAGGGAAGAGGGATTTATGGAAACGGAAAACCAAATTAGTGAAAAGAAAAGTGTATTACCTCATCATCACCGTCCGAAAGCGTAGAGAGCTTCAATGAAAAAATGTGAGGTCATTAAACAAAAGTAGAACATTCAACTCCTTATCAAGAAATCCAAGTTCTTCACCTCTAATATGTGAATCAAACAAGTGTAATCTAATCTTTACCTTCCGTGAGTCAACCATGGCACGAAATTTGGATAATGTGTTAATCTAACCGCTTGAATGGTCACATTCTCCAACATTTCATGGCTATATATGTAACAGATGTATTTATTTACTAGAAAACAGTAATAAAAAAATACATGTAAACATCATATGTAGTAGGCAGAAGTGCAAAAAGTAGAAAAGGATAACAAAAAAGGAACAAATCAGTTTTAATAAATAAGCTTACTTCATGGCCAAATGCATTTCAAAACATCAGTATTATAACACCAATCTTCAAAAGGTGGCACCCTAGAACTCAAAAAGGAAAAAGAAACACTTACGCCAGGATGATCTAGAGTTTTTTCAGCCTTGACGACTTCAATTTTGAGCTTATTTTCCTTTCCACAGAGATCTGCCATTTAGAAACTCTTACTAAGAGATTTCACCACCAACTCAACCAAATACATTGCCAGGACGCAAAAATTCGGTCATCTCTGCAATAGGCCCCCATAATCTTCGATCACTTCGCCATTGCTACCGTCTCATGCGCTCTCCTCTTTCTCAGGTCAACACAAATTATGGCTCGTCGCCGGCGATGAAAGCTAGGTCATCTCATGACAATTTCACCAGAAATCGAAAATAATTGAATGAAATCAGAAAACGAAGTGAATAATACCTACTCGATTTCCGATTTGAAGCATTGCTCATCGCCGGTGATTTCTGATATCCGATAATAATTGAATGAAATTAGAAAACGAAGTGAATAATACCTACTCGATTTCCGTTTTGAATCATTGCTCATCGCCGGTGATTTCTGATATCCGATTTAGGTATTACTCGATTTCCGATTTCACCTCGTCATCGAGGTTCTGGCCGATGGAAGCAGATGGAATGAAGAACAACGACAGAAAGATGATTTTAGGGTTCGAATTCACCAGAAATAGAAAATAATACCTTCAGATTTATTTTGAGGGTACTGGTATTTCCTTCAGATTTATTTTGAGGGGTAGTAGTATTTTAATTGCAGCTGAGGACACAAATTCTAATTCGGATGATTTTACTGGGTTGGACATTGTGAAATAGGTGTAAATGAGTCGAGTTGAGTCGATACTTTTTAGGATCCGAGCTTGACTTGAGTTTCACCAAGCTATTAAAATGCAAGATTGAACTCGACTCAATTATGTATCATCCTTCTATACTCGAACATGACTCGACTCGATACTTTTTAGGACCCGAGCTCGACTCGATCATGTATCATCCTTATATACTATTTGAATTATACATACACCTAAAAAAATATGTTGTCACTAAAAGTCCTATAACAAAGTTTGTGTGACATCACAAGTGAAACCCTATTTTTTGTGACAACCCATCAAGTTTTTTGTAACAACATCTTCTTTTTCTCACTAATTAATATATATTTTGTGACTAAATAAAACATTGTCACTAGAAACATCTCTTTTGTGACAAAACTCCTCTTTGTCACCAAATATTTGTCACAAGAAAATCTTTTTTTTGTAGTGAAGAAAAGAAAATAGTTGGGGAAAATTTTTGGAGAAGAAAATAGGGGTAGGGTTTATTAGAATAAGAGAAAGGGATTTAAATAGACGGAGGAAAACTGCTGAGAAAATTCTTGTCGGCCCAAAAATATCATGGCCGGCGTAGACCGGAATAAGGCTGGCGTAGACCGGGTCTTGTAATTGCTCTCTGTCAGTCTAGGGAAGCAAAAAGATGACAGTGCAGAGCATAAGTCAGGTCGGCATGAACCAGTAGTAACCGGCGTAGACCGGACAATGTCGGTGTACGCCGTGCTACACGACAAAAAGAACAGATTTGAATTTCCGGCGTAAGACGGGCTATATTCGGCGTAGACCGGATGGTTCAAAACATGTACAAAGACTGAATTTCTTCAGCAGAGCCAATAATCAAAACAAAACAAACACATGTGATGCAACTTCTCAAAAGGGGAACACAACTTGAATCAGAAAATAACAACATTATCACTACCCAAAGAGTGTAGCAAGTCGTGCAAAAGATAATCACTGCCTTTTCAAACCAATCCACAAAGCAAAACAACAAATTCAATGTAGTTTTTCCACAAAATGATAAGAAAGCGTAAGCCATACGTGGCAATCCAATAATAGCATGAAGTTTTTCGGAAATGATAAAAATAGCTCAAATATCTAAATCTATCTCGGAGTCATCTACCCTGGGTCTCTGAATAGTCTCTCGAAAATCAGCATCACTCATAGCCACCGTGGTCATCAGAGCAAAACTCATTGGATTCACTAGACCGGCTCCTTGGAAATCTATTGGATGGTGATTTCTCAACAACTGGACCGGGTCTAAAATTGCGGCGACAGACGCCAAAGCTTCTAACCGAGCACTAGCAGCAGTAGTAGACATGACCACTGAACCATCCAAACCGATGCTACTCAACCCGGTACTAATGGAAGAAATAGAGGACGACATGCCAAATCCAGAAGAGAAAGCAGCAGCAGTACCTGTACATGTGGACACAAAACTGGGCATACCACTAGGGGCTAAGGTAGACCTAGGAAATGCTTGGTCGGAGGTATGGGCAGGCACAGTAGATACCCAGGTAGGCAAGGTATATTGGCCTTGCTGACATTGGTCGATGTCATCAGAAATCCTACCGTAAGAAGGGTTTATAGTTCTAAAAAAGGTACGCTGACCTCGAATACCAATACGTATATTGTCAGCCCACTGCCGGACTCTCTCAAAACCTAACATTAAGATTAGCATTATGAGCAGCCTGGCCACCCCGAATGATAGTTAATTCAGACTCAAGGAAATCGAGCCGAGCCTCTTGAGCAAGGTTCGGATAGGAAACATGCCAGAGAGGAGAAAGCAGGGGGTCAAATGTCTTTGGGGTAGGTTTAGGAGGTGGTGCAGGATTGGTGTAATCAAAACGACCAGCTGGAAGTTCGGCAAGGTGAGGGCCAATCACAGGTGTAGTCGGTGACACAAGCCTATCGGCGGGAAGAACTGGTACTGGAGCTCGAATGCAAAGTGCAGAGATTAGGTTTGGAAAAGGCATATTGCCACTCCAAGTACGGTTGGAAGTGAAATCTGCAGCCCTTGTATAGATAAGTTGACCTAGATCAACTGGAACATTTAGAACAATCGCCCAATCCATGCAAGCTTCATCATAGGTAAAAATGCTAAGGTGTCTAGACGGACTTACATTATATCCTAGAAAATGCTTCAGGGGTCGCACCTCTTTGATACATCCACCAAATTTAAATCTTTTTTCAACCCAAGTGGCGGAAGGATCAAAAGCACGTTGAGCCTCGAGAGCTCTGATTTGTACCATACTGGCTTGATTAAGGTTCCAAACTGTAGAATAATCATGATCAAGGGGTACATCTGCAATACCAAAGAAAGCATTGATAACCTGAGGAGTAAAAGGTACAGTAGTGCCACGAATAGAGACTGAAGTTAGTGGCCCTTCCTCAACAGGTTCAATGGCAGAAAGCACAGCATAAAACTCGGCTACTAAGGTGGCATTAATGACATCGGTGCGAATTTCGGCAATCCTTAACCAATTACGACGCTCAAAAAGTTGATGAAATTCAGTTCTAAGGGATTCGAATTCTATACCATGCTTGAGGAGAAGATTACAAGCTCCAAAATATTCATCAAAGGTCCTATTGGCGGCTGGGGCGGCGTTGCGTCGGAAAGTGACCGCCTTCTCCTCACTAGTTAGGGGACGGAGCTCATGAATGGGAACGGCGACGATTGAAGTACTAGTTTTTCACTTTTTACTAGAGTCTTTCCTACGAGGATTTGAGGATTTGGCCATCTACGGTGGTGGTATTAACACAACAATAACCAAAATTAAAACTTTAAAATTTTCCTTCAAATCAAAAAGTAAAACAAATATTGATCCAAAATCCATGAAATGAAAGGTAAAATTCAATTACCTTCTCGTTGTGTTAAAATCACCGAATAGAAATAGATGTTGGTGGAAAGAATGGAGCTTTGCGGAAAAGATGGAGTCGCCTAATTGACGTCACCAAAACCGCACCTTAGAAACGGCGTCCAAGAAAGGGACGGACCTTTCTAGGTTAGACGGATCCTAACCGGCAATGTACCGGGTCAAATTGTAGTGATAAAGTGGTGAGTCGTGTCGAATCCTCGTGGAAAAAGTGGTAATTCTTTTAAGTGTGGTTAAACACCAAAGAGTCAAGTATTAACTCGATCTAAACCGCAATTTTATAACACAGATTACTACTACTCTAACCAACATAAAATAAATGCGTAATTTAAAAGTTATTATAATATAATATATATATAGATATATAAATATATATAGATGTACATAAATAGTAATATATATATATATATATATATATATATATATATATATATATATATATATATATATATATATATAGATACCAATATATAGTTTATAGACTAGACTAGCCAAAGTATATGTAATCAATTTATTCGATCTTTTCAATTAATAGAATGTGTTCGATCTTCCTTTTAATTAGGTCCAATTGAGTAAATGAAACGGTGTACTCTATTGTCAACAATTCCTCCTCACACGAAATGTATGAAATTGTCATATGCCAAATTGTCATCATCCAATGTCCACAATCGCCACATGCTAAACTTAGTTAGTTAAAACAGTAATTTAGTATAAATCTACCCCGGATAAAAGAGGTGATTCCATTTGTCAGATGGCCGATGTTATTCAAGAGGCTCCGGTTGTCAAGCGGATCGATTTAATACAAACGGTGTAGTTTCAATTAAACTGTGATTTTAACATTATTAAGATCTCGAGTACAAAATTAATAAGATTTGTTTTACTAGGACAAATCGCCCCGGTAGAAATAGGATTCCGTTAATCGACGGCCATTTTTACCCTCCGGTTTTTCTATTTTTACTCATATCCTGACTTCTCTCGGTCGATTCATCACCAGGTTATATGTGGTATTCATCATGATTGATTACGTCATTCCGAATATGTTATCTTTACGTAGCGAAATAGAAAAAGATTCATTTTAACTCAATTTTAATCATCTTTATTTTAACATCATTCTTTTAATGAAAAGATCGAAATAATACGATTACATAACTTTGGCTAGTTATTAGATCTAGCCTAATAACATTATAAAAATTAAAAAGAAGAAAATAACAAACATAAACATAAATACTTCAGAAAAGTTACCCGATTACAGATGCTGATTCAGAAGTTGTATTCTTCCGGACATAACAACTATTCTAGCAACACCGGACTTCTGATAATTTCCCGAGCATTATCACGATACTACTACTACTAATTTATTCCTGGTTTAAGGCCTATTTACAAACTAAAGAAAAGAGGGGATAGAGAATATATATAGAATATTGTGTATATATATTGGTACACCTCTGAAAATGAGCCTCTGATCTCCCTTTTATAGACTTTCCTCCTTCCCGACCGGTCTCAAAATTGGCCGGATCGGTCCGTGTAATGATGACAATCATTACAGATTAGTTATAAGCATGTGACCCCATGTTACCCTTAATCATTACAAATGCTGTGTAATTATATATATAATTATATATAATTACATAGCTAACTTCTAAAAATCATAACTTGAATTCTTGATATCAGAATGACATAATCAAACTTTCGTTGAAAAGCTCGTTGAATTCTCTACAACTTTCATCAAGGCCACTTCTTCAGAAAACGTATTCTCGATGAGCCATTTGTATTACGTGTCCTTTTCGAGATTTTTCAATAGTACGAATCAATTAGCCACTTGACCACCATTTGAGTTGTAGACCTCTAATCTTCATAATTCAAAGTGCTTTAGAAAGCTTATATGAAGATCTTCAACTTTCGTGAAGAACATTTTCCCAGAAAATGTCTTTTTAACGAGCCATTCCCAATACGTGTCGTTTTCGGGATTTCATTATTAAAAAACAACTAACCACTTGACCATTTAAATTGAGTGACGCTTTATAACTTCCTCCCAACGACTTGAATTGACTTCAAAAAGTGTCTCTACTTCGGGATTTCAGTTCATCTTAGGATTCTGCAATGAAATAAACACAAAATACCCGTGTAAAATAGACACAATACTCGGTTACTAAAACCGTACAAAAACTACAACTTTTACTATAAATACTAACTTTTACTACTAACTATACTAAACTATAAAGATTAATATTTCATACTAATTATATCATAATTCCATATATTTTACATAGAATTCGTTCATAAAACATAATAATATAACGTATATTTAATCATATAAAAATAATACATCAAATTACTCCCCACTTAGCTTTTGATCGTCCTCGAGCAAAAATAAGCGGTAATATATAAATAACAGATAATATAATTGATCAGATTAAAATTTCAAAAGTAATATATATCGTCAATATTACAAACATATAAGTTATAACTTTTGTAGAAATTTAATAAGAGAGAAAGTTTATATAACTTAAATAAATTAAGTATCAAATGTTAATCAGATGGAAACATGCATGCAATAATTCAGTAAATATAAATAAAATATTAGAATTACTTTCTATCTCAATTATTACGAATTTCTGGAATCATTAACTAAGTCAGATAGAAGACACAATGGCTTATAATATATTAGGATAGGACATTGGTTAATCGAAAAGATAGAACGGGAAATCAAAAAGAGAAAGAAGCAAGTCGTACGTACCTACGTCTTCACATTCTTGATCAAAAATAATTCCGATTAGTAACATCCTTTTATTCCAACTATTTTTCAGATTTTCTCTCTTCTCTTTTTTTACTTTTTTTTTTTAATATTAAGATTAAGAACTAAAGCATGAGTGTGTGTAGAAAAAAATCAAATTTTACAAGCATTGCTTCATCAAGATTGATCGGAGTACTACTCTTTCGATCTAAAATTACGAGTCCGGTTTCCTTAAACCCGTAATCATTCTTGAGATCTAATGATTCGACTTATGCCTTCATTCCCAGCAATAGGACATTTCGAGATAATACCCTAGCTGGACTACTATCATCAGGCATTATTATTATTTATATATATGGTCGATCAAAGATAGGGAAGATACCTGATATTTGATTAATTCTGTGTAAAAAATGGTGCTTTGTTCCTAATATAAATTTTTCATAGGATACTAACATATCTGAACTCATTGCCAAAATCGACTATTTTGTAAGCGTCATGAGGTGAGAACATCTATATTAGAACCTATCTACCTATTCCAATCTCAAAGATATACCATTTTTTCAACTCTTAACTCTTTTGTCATCATCTCCTCTCTCAGTAATGCATAAACTCGAAGGATGTCAAAGAAATGTAGACCAAAACAAGCTAAGGGTCGGAAATTTCTAGTTAATCAAAATGGCTAAATTCGAGTGAGGTCTTGATCACTCTTTAAAAAGTCGAGGTAGGGTCAAAATTGGAAATTTTATTCGGTAGAGTTATTTGGCTATAGTTATATTTTTGTGGTGCCAAAATCATCATTCCTAATTCGATTCCAAATTCATAATTTATCTTGAAAAGAAAATTATCTAAAAATTTATTTATAAATATAAAAATTACTTGAATAATTCCATAAAAGAAATATTTGACAAAAATTATTTAGTTATACATACTCAAAATCTTAAAAATCTTATAAAAGATATAAAACATATTCATAATATATCTAATATATTTTACTAAATCAAAATTAATCTTCTCAAACTATATCATTTTTATTCATATATTAACTTACTTAAATCATCCAAGAAAAATTAAAACTAAGAAATAAGTAATTAAAGTATTAATTTATATGAAAAAGGTTATATTTTATAAATATTTTTAATTTTTAATTTTTTTTTCGTTCGGTAATTTTTAATGAAATTTTCAAACCTAACTCTACTCCCACTTACGGCGTGGCATCGTCCGATGTTCAATGAGTATGAAAAAGTAGGTTCGAAAATTAAATTAAAATTATAGATGATCGTTATAAATATCGATAACATGCGTATATTAAAAACAAACAAACATATATATTAAACAAAAAGAAACTATTACACACTAAAAAAGATTCAAAATAAAACAAACTTACTAACTAACTTACTAACCTTAATCAACTTACTAACTTATTAAAGAAAACCAACCTTAAACAAACTTAAATAAAACCAACAACAACTATCTCAAATAGTTGATGAACAACCCGGATTCTCCACTCGTAGCAATCCTCACGATAATCACGAGACGGATATATCTCGTCCAAGCAATTTCAGTGACTTCATTCAAATGAATACATAACCTTGAAATTAACCAAGCAAAAGGCATCGGCCTTCCATTATTATACCGCTCCACCGCAAAGCTTCTTCGCCGTCCTAAAAATCAAAATCCCCACCATCCACATGAGCCCCGCTTATCAACGCAAACAACAAAAGTATCTCACTATCACTAACCCACGCAAAGTCACTAGTCGATAGACTCGTGAGTTAATGAAGTGTTTCCATGCTCTCGAGATGAGCGTAGTAGAAATCAAGTGGTAGAGTCGTAATTTTGATCAAACTCGAAACAAATATGGAAAAGCTTCCGTGACAAAGTTGACAACGTTAAAGGAGTTCCCTAACGCCCATTGATATTCAAAATGAAGATTATGGATTTGATTGAAAATCGGTATTTCGTAAATATGATTGATAATATGAGGTGAAAAGTGAATAAGTGTACCACTTAACGGATACAAGTTGTGACGGATCGACAAGATCGATGAGAGAGAGAGCGGAATAAAATTCCCTAACGATAGAAACATTAATCCTACCTCTTGGATTCCTTACAAATTTTCTCCAACCTCTATTCTCGAATTAAATCCTTCCTCGATCGATCAATTTTTCATAGTTGATACCTTTCAACCAAAATTGGAGAATTTGCAAACCTCGCATTCACCAATAAATTAACATTTGAAGCGCTAGACTCCGGGACAAAAACATCTAATGCCTCCGGATCGTATGAATTGACTGACGGTGATGACCGGTTTGACATTTTAGTTGGAACAGATGAAAATAATTTAAGAGATAGAAAGGTGAAAGTAACTAAGTAAATTTGAAATGTTTCACTCTCAGCTCTCTTTCCTTAAATGGGCAAACATTGAGAGTATACGTGGCTGCATATTAACACTTCTCAATATGACTAATTAAATTTAACTCCCGGATCGGTCCTGAAAACTGGCCGGACCGGTCCGGCTTCAAAATGGTTTTACCGTGTAAAGGTTGTAAAATTCAAGTTTGCTTGTTTATATAAAAATAGACTCAAGTCTATTAAAAGCTATATAGATTAATAAAACTTATCCAAATGATACGGATAAACGATACACGAATTATATTTTTAAAAAAAGACATACGAAAATATATTATTTTTTTAGATTTTTGATGAAATATTTAAATACTAAAAATGATTAAATTTACTACGAACTAAAACGATTATGAAAACGAAAAACTATTAAATTAGCAAACTTAGCATCTAAGAAAGTTAAAATGCGGAAAATAAAATAAACAGACATCAAATGTTTAAAACTAACAAAGTTGCTCGAAATCAAACAATGTCAACATCATCATCCTCAGCTGGATAAACTGGATCATTCAAACTTGGAACCGATGACGCATCGGGTCGTGGAAACGTAGTCGTGGTCCGAATCGAATCGTCGAGACCTATCGAACTCATACTCGACGTCATCCTTGCAAAATCCAAAATCCTCCCTACTAGATGTAATAAACACCACGAGAACTCAGTATAAAAGACACCTTCGACCACTAGATCGGGCTTCCAAAAGGATTTGGCATATGATGAAAGCTCGAGATGGTGGGATAGGTGCTATCCAATCTGTAAAGTATATGGGTCGATTGACGGGGCGGATAAGCGCTTTATCGAAAGAAGGATTAAGATGCATCTGCTCATGTCTCAACATCCTCTACGTAAATCATCACTCCATCGCCTATTCTCGCCAAAGAAACAAAGCCATATTAGCCTGCCCTCGGCTACATCCGACACTAAGGATTGAAACATATCGTATGTAATGGTGCCTGGAGAGAAGTCTGCTGGCGATCGTAAAAGATGAAAATGTCAAATCGTGAAATCGGGTGGAGGTGCACTATGTCTAACTATCGAGTCTATCGAACCCTCCGGAGACCTCCTCACTCAGGGGCCTATCAGGGACTCATCTCGCCATAGTTAATTTGTCGTTAGATAGGAAAGGAACTCTGATCTACGACATAAATCAAATAAAGCCAGGAAAGTACATGTGACTCCTCGCCTTGACAAGAATAATAAACTCAAAACCCTTCTATACATAATCTTCCCCACATCCACCTTAATATCATGAATCATTGCACAAGTAATGCATAAATCTTCTTTACCAAAGGCGGTGTGTTTGGTAGTGGGATAGAGAGTATGGCTCAAAAATCTTTTGATTGCCCTCATATCTCTAAAACACTTCCCATAATTAAATCTGTTGTCCACCCACTCTGCTGTAGCATCAAACTCCTCTCGAGCTCTAGAGGCAATCCGCTCATACATAGCAGATCATCTAATCTATAAATGACCCTGTAATCCTCTTCATCCGGAAAAACTTCTACCCTAAAACAAAGATTGATAAGTTCCGGACTAAAAGACACATTTCTAGACCTAAGGGGATAGACTCTATCATACTATCCTCAAGTGGGTGTCAAAGTAGATGAATCGCATAAAACTCTTGCCACTAAGGTAGTATTGATCTCTCCCCGTCCTCTCGAGCCGCAAAATCCAACCATTGGCGTCTTGCAAAAATACGCCTAACTTCCTCTCCTAAGTCATCAAAATCTAAGCCTCTTTCCAACACAACTCCACATTTACTATAGATATTCTTATAAGCATTCTTAGCTTGAGGTGAAGTCATGGCAAAGAAAACTAATGAGACTCTTCTTCCGGTGTTAAATCTTTAAGACCTACGACCGGTACTTCTATTGGAATATTAGGCTTTCGTTTCTTAGAGATTTTGCGACTAGATGAGGCCATTCTACTAATTTTGGAATAACAAAAGAAAACAACAAAAAAAAAAAAACAACACAAATAAAATGTCACAACACACTTAAAAATCAAAACAGTTTGAAAATAAATCTAAAAATTACAAAAATCATGAAATTGATAACTAGAGTAAACAAATTATACCTTATAATGAACAAAACGGTGAAAAGTGGTCGAAAAGTCGTAGGCTTCACCGGGATGAAATGGAGCTTGTGTTCGATCTTTTTCGAATTTTTCACTTGTGTTGAAGAGAGGAGAGTAAAAGAGGAAGAATATATGTAATGGTATAGTGTAATTTGTTAATTTGAAGAGAAAAAGAAAAAAAATTTTTGGGGTGGAGGTGGTGGTGCGGCTGCTGAAAAGAGGAGAATTGAAGAAGAAAGAAGTGTCCCGTCCTTTTTAGGTCAATTCGAACCCGGACCGGTCCTGGATAAGGGCCGGATCGGTCCGTGTGAAATTTTTATGATTTTTCGAAATTTTTTATTTTTTTGGATTTTTGATATAAAAACTTATAAAACTCAATAAAAACTTAATAAAACTAGAAAATAAAATTTATAAATTTTATAACAATTTCTCAAAATTTATAAAATCTTTATAAAACTTATTTAAAAGTTTATAAAAATTCAATAAATTTCCATTAATTCTTATAAAATATCTAAAAACTTTAAAAAAAAAAACTTTTTATAAAACTTTTATAAAACTCCTTAATTTTATAAAGATCCAATTTTATAAAATTTTCAAAGTTATGCAAAAATTTTATAAAACTAAAAACAATAAAAGACTTGAACTTACGGGGTTTCTAATTCTTCAATTTCTACAAACTCCAGATTTCTAACATACCGTTCAAGCAAACTAAATCCTAGAAACGTAGCGTTTGAATTATGTCTTGGAATTCCATCGGGATTTTCGGTTAACCACCTAATCGTTCCCTTCTTAATTACATTCAAACACTCATTCTGAGATTGAGTTATATTTTTCCACATTGCCCACTGTGTTCAATCTTTCCACAGATTCTGCACTTCCTTAGAAACTTAGCCCTTCTCTTTATCGAGCTTCTCGACGTACCATTACAAACTTCTTTCAATTTTTTCTCTCTCAACAATTGCTTGTTCTTTCCAAAAACTAAAGCTTCTATAGTAAAGGCAATATCCCTATCAAAACCTAAATTTAAAAGTAAAAACAAAAATTCTAATCTATCTAAAAGACATCCAGCTTCTTTTACGCTCATCCGGTAAAAGACGAAACTAGTTTAGACATATAAAAGTAAAGATAAAACCTGGTAATTTGATACTTTCGACTTTTTCAGAGCAATCTTTTAGTCTTTCGAGGGTCGATCAAGAACATCACTTCATTTATGAGAGAGACTTCTTCACCTTCCAGAAATAGTTTCACCCTGTGACCATTGGCTATAAAAGTTGTATTCCCATCAGTTAGTTCAACAGCTCCAGATTTATAAACTCGTGTTACTTTAAATGGTCCTGTCCATCTTGATTTAAGCTTTCCTGGAAACAACTTTAAACGTGAATTGTACAATAACACTCGATCACCTACATGGAACTCACGACTATAGATTCTCTTATCATGGAAGGATTTCGTGCGTTCCTTGTAGATTCGAGCATTTTCATAAGAATCAAGGCGAAATTCTTCTAATTCTGTTAACTGAAGTAGTCTATGATCACCGACAGCCTTAGGATCGAAATTCAGAAATCTAATGGCCCAGAAGGCTCGGTGTTCTAACTCTACTGGGAGATGACAAGATTTACCAAAGACTCATTTGTAGGGAGAACAGCCAATTGGAGTTTTAAAAGCTGTTCTGTATGCCCATAACGCATCATCTAGTCTAACTGCCCAGTTTTTACGATTTGAGTCCACTTGTCTTTTCTATGATTCTTTTAATCTCTCTATTCGACACTCTCTACGACCACTCCGGTTTATGGATGATAAGGTGTTCCTAACTTATGCGTTACACCATATTTTTCATTCAACTTAGTAAATGGTCGATTGCAAAAGTGTGAACCTCTATCACTAATGATCGCCCTTGGAATGCCATATCTAGTGAATATGTTCTTTTAAGGAATCGTATGACAACCTTGGTATCATTAGTGGGAAGAGCTTCAGCTTTTCTACCCATTTCAAGACATAATCTACCATTACAAGAATAAATCTTTTTCCAAACGATATAGGGAAAGGTCCCATGAAATCTATACCCCAAACATCAAATAACTCACATTCTAAAATAGGTTGCATAGGCATTTCATGTTTTTTCGAAATATTTCCCCATTTTTGACATGATTCACAAGATTTAACATATGTATACGCATCTCTATAAAGTGTAGGCCAATAAAAACCACATTGCAAAACTTTAAAAGCAGTTTTCCAACCTCCATGATGACCTCCTGCCTCACGATCATGACAAAACGATAAGACACTTAAAATTTCATTATCAGGCACACATTTTCTGATTATCCCATCCGAACATTTACGGAAAAGGTCTGGTTCCTCCCAGTAATAAAATTTTAAGTCATAAAAGAACTTTTTTTTCTGTTGCCAAGTCCAATGAGACGGAATGTAATCACAGGTTAAGTAATTAATGATATCTCCAAACCACGGTGATCTTTCCTTAGAAGGAATTCTTTTCTTTAATAACTGCATGGTTGAAGGAGTATCGATTCTAAACAGTTGTTCATCAGGAAATTAGTCTTTAATTTCAATTCCTATTTCTTCATCAGTTTCCATTCTACTTAGATGATCTGCCACTACATTCTCACTTCCTTTTTTATCTTTAATCTCAATATCAAATTCTTGAAGTAGGAGAATCCATCTAAGAAGACGTGGTTTCGCATCTTTCTTACTCAAGAAATATTTCAATGCCGAATGGTCTCAGATAAACTATTACCTTAGAGCCAACAATATATGATCTAAACTTATCTAAGGCAAAAATCACACCAATGCTTCTTTTCTTTAGTTGCATAGTTCAGTTGAGCCGCATTTAACGTATGTGATGCATAGTAAATAGCTTTGAGAATTCTATTATATCTTTGACCTAAAACAGCTCCTACAGCTAAATCGCTTGCATCACACATAATCTCAAAAGGTAAATCCCAGTCTGGTGCTACCAATACTGGTGCAGTAATCAACTTCGCTTTCAGGGTCTTAAATGCTTCCATACATTTACTATCAAAATTAAAAGGTACTTCTTTTTCAAGCAAATGACTTAGAGGTTTTGCTATCTTTGAAAAATCTGCAATAAATCTCCTATAAAATCCTGCATGTCCAAGAAATCCTCTTAGCGTTCTTAGATTAACTGGTGGAGGCAATTTCTCGATTACCTCGACTTTAGCTTTATGAACTTCGATTCCTACTTGAGATTCTATGACCTAGTACAATTCCTTCCGATACCATCAAATGACATTTTTCCCGCTTAAGCACTAAATTGGTATCCTCACAAATTGTAACACTCGTTCTAAGTGTAACAAACAGCCATTAAAAGAGTCTCCGTAAACACTAAAGTCGTCCATAAAAATTTCTAAGAATTTCTCAACCATATCAGAAAATATAGACATCATACATCTTTGAAACGTAGCAGGAGCATTACATAAACCAAACGGCATTCTTTTATACGCGAAAGTTCCATAAGGACAAGTGAAAGTAGTCTTTTCCCTATCTCCGCTTTGCAATGAAAATCAGAAATATCCCGAATAACCATCTAAGAAACAATAATACTTATGTCCACTTAAACGCTCCAACATTTGCACTATGAATGGAAGTGGATGATGATCTTTCTTAGTATGATCATTTAGTTTTCTAAAATCAATGCACATTCGATATCCTGTAATTTCCCTTGTTGGAATCCATTCATTCTTATCATTCTCTTTCACCGTGAAACCTCCTTTCTTTGGTACAACTTGAGTTGGACTCACCCATTCACTATCCGATATAGGAAAGATTATTCCCATTTCTAATAGCTTAATAACCTCTTTCTTAACGATTAACTGTAAATTCGGGTTGAGGCGGCGTTGCGGTTGAATACAAGGTTTAGCATCTTCTTTTAGAATTATCTTATGAACACATATCTTAGGGCTAATACCTCGAATATCGGCAACTGTCCATCCAAAAGCTTTCTTATGCTTTTTCAACATTCTAAGTAATTGATCTTCTTGTTGCTCCGTTAAAGACGATGAAATAATAACTGGTAAAAGGTTATTAGTTTCAAGAAAAGCATACTTCAGATTTAAAGGTAACGGTTTCAATTCCAGATTCTTCGGCGGATCTTCTATTGATGATTTAAGAACTGGTCCTTCTAGTTCTAACTCCAAATACTTATGCCATGGTGGTTTAAAAGTAAAGCGCCTTTGTCTGAGAAAGGATTATCTCTTTCATTTCAATGTCTTCCTCATCTTCTTTATAGATGAGACAGAGTTAAGCATTCTTCTAAATCATTCTTCAAAAGTTGGTAATCGATTATCATAGACAGAATGAATATCTTCTATAAAAGAACATGATTCTCGTGATGTATATTGATGGTTCATAGCTTTGAAAATATTGAAAGCAACTTCATCTTCATTGACTCTCAAAATTAATTCTCCTTTCTCGAACATCGATTAAAGTTCTCCTCGTAGCTAGAAATGGACGTCCTAAGATAAGTGGCGCTGAAAATCCTTCTTCCATTTCCATAACTACAAAGTCTACTGGAAAATAGAACTTGTCTACCTTAACCAATATGTCCTCAATTATTCCTTTAGGGTACTTAATCGATCTATCTGCCATTTTGATGTATGACAAAAATATGATTATATTATAAGACTTTTTATTATTATTTTTATGATATTTTAGTATAATTTCATGTAAATGCATTGAAAACTTATAAAAATCATAGTTAGTTATAATTAAATGCATAAGTTATAAAAACGATATAAATAAGGGTTTTAGTGTCAGATTTACGTTTGGTGTTTTGTTGCTCTTATTGAAGGATTATACGTTTATCGAGATCTCAAGAGGGGACATGTTTTGGAGCCTAAATCATATCTTTTAAGGGATAAAAGATTATGCCATAAGCAAACGAGATCGAACGGATCAACTGTCCTTAGTATTCCTACCGTAACTCATTTTCAACGGACATTTGACCTAACTTAGAGGCATTTTCAGAGAAAAGTCCTTGATGAAAGTTGTAGATCTTCAAGAGAGCTTTCCAACGAATATTAAATCATGTCAATCTGAGGTCTACAGCTCGAGATAGGTTTTTACTTAACATCCGATATGTTGTATGGCGGCACGCCGCGCGAAGGCGGATCTTGCGTAAATATCTCCGACAATCGCACGTGGAGTCCGACAACAAGAGAATATATACTATTTAGCCGGCACGTGCGGTGGTGCTCCGCACGCGCCGGCCTTGTGGTATGGCCTATAAATAGAAGCTCATTGCAAGCTTGGGAGTTGCACCTATCTTTATATCTCTCTTATATAGGTCTCTATCGTCTCTTTTTGTTGTTTTATAGTTAAATAAATGCTGTGAACGGCACTCTGCCGGAATAATGCGATGTAATGTTGTAATATAAGCACCGTTATGATGCTTGGAAAGATTACGGGAGGCTCGTTGTTGTAGAGGAGTTGTTATTTCCGGGGAATACGACTCTAACGCTACAATTGTAACCTAAAGATGAGCGGCTAAGGTCTCGAGGCTAGAACCACCGTTGTGAAGCCACCATCACCGGAATAAACAAGGATTTTGTTTTCATTTGTTCTAGTGAGTTTCTTGTTCTTCCTTCATGTTTGAATTGTTTATGTGCAATTCGTATGATCTATACTTATGTTGCATGCTAATCGAATTTAGATACGATAGTTGATAAATTCGTAGATTACCGTGAAGGAGAATGATAATATTCTTCCAACATACGTAAGTTGAGGGTGAATGTTATTAGATTAGGATTTATATCCATATCTTTGATCCGTAAATGCTTTAGTTGTACCGAGAGTGGTGAACTAATTAAAAGGCGATGAACCAAAAGGGAAAATGCCTCTTTAGCAGATAATAATCCAAGAACTTACGAATGAATATGTGTCTTTCTTGTTATTTTCGGTGGGGTGGTGGATCGTTGGTGTGTTCTAGTTGTTTTAATCTTTCTTTAAACAAATTTTCACGTATCGTCTTTCTTTTCACGTTTGCTACCTTAGTTTGTTAATTGAAAATCCGAGATCATAATCATCAATTTTAAGAAAGAAATCGAAGGCAAAGACTCTTTTTCGTACAAGTCCTGCATGGATACGATCCGGTTTCACCACTATAGTTTGCGAGCCTTCGCACTTGGGGTGACATCGGTTTTATTTTATT
Source organism: Gentiana macrophylla (assembly GCA_026214975.1). Taxonomy (NCBI): domain Eukaryota; kingdom Viridiplantae; phylum Streptophyta; class Magnoliopsida; order Gentianales; family Gentianaceae; genus Gentiana; species Gentiana macrophylla. The sequence continues at coordinate 43,357,132 of CM047805.1, read as the reverse complement.
ACTTGTTATCTTTTGCTTTGCATAAAACCGCGAACACATTTGCGAGTCATTTCAGATCTTAGTAAGCTTTCCTATGCCTAGCTTTCTATAATCCTCATAAGACATGAGATTTATACTAGCTCCAAGATCACATAAGACCTTTTAAGCAGAAATCCTCCAATTTCACATGGAATGGTAAAACTTCCAGATCTTTCGATTTAGGTGGTAACTTATGTCGCAAAATTGCGAACATTCTTCATTTAGGCATATATTCTCATATTCCTCTAATTTTTCTTATTTGATAGTATATCTTTCAAAACTTTCCATAGGCGGGCATATTTATCGAGCTTCGATAATGAGGATATTAACATGAATATGACGAAAAGTATCAAGGAAACGAGCATACTTACGATCGGTCTTAATCTTTTTAATTTGATCTTTAGGTGGAAAAGGTAAAGATTCTAAATCTATAACCTTTGGTTCCGAAGTCATTCTCTCTTTTCCTTTATCCTTAAACTTTTGAGTATTACTTGATCGCCATGTTTCAGGTTCTTGAATTTTTTCTTTTAAAATATTCCCTGAATCAATCTCTACTTCAAATTCCTTTTGTTCTTCCTGTTTTTCATCCTTGTTTTCTTTATCTTCTACTCTAACATGTTCCTTAAATAGATTCCTTAAATCTTTATCCATAGGATCTTTCAAAATTCTAGGGATTTTTACCCATTTCTCACCTTCATTCTCAGGTTCCAAACTTCTATTCCTTTTCAAGAAATTCTCTATGATTTCTTCTTCCTCATCAGTAAAGTCAAGTTCATCTTTAGTCTCTTCATTTTTTCTATCTAAATCATTTTCTACTTCATTATTCCCGAAGTTTTCTACTCCATTACTACCGTAGTTTCCTACTTCTCGTAACTACAACATTTACCTCTCTTGGGTTTCTTTCAAGATTACTTGGTAATCCTCCGGAGGTCTCTCTTGTTGTTACGTTCACCTTCCCTACTCAAATGATCTTCCATATTCCTTAATGAAGCTTCTATCGTTCTCATTCTGGTATCATGTCCATTCATAGATGTTTTGATTGAACTCATATCCTTACTGACTGAACCTATAGAAGTCATCATTGTTTCCATATTCTTAGCTTGAGTAGATACTACACCTATCATATTTTCCATCAGTTTTTCCCATTTTTCAACCCCTTCTGCAGATTGAGTTGAACTTTGAGTTACTGGTATACTTTGAGTGGTATGTTGAGGATAGGATCTAGGTAATGATTGTAAATTCTGAGTAGATGTATTTCCTTGATAAACTTGATTATTATTCATATTCTTATACTGATTTGGATACGGCGGTTGTCCTGGCTTACTAGGGTTTTCAGACCATCTAAAAGTTGGGTGATCTCTTCTAATAGCATTAAACGAGTTTGAATATGCATTGTTCAAATTCCTATGCTGCTGAAGAAAACTCACCTCCTCTCTTGAATATCCTGTTGGTTCTTCTATCCCTAATGACACATTATCATGATTTGAGTATTCAGTTGGCATACTATTTTCTGAATTTTTATTCTTACCTTGTTGTAATCCATCAAACTTTCTACTCAAATTCTCCAAGTGTGCTAGAACTTCCGTGTTTGACGTACATTCTCCTGCAAAAGCTACTTTTCTAGTGCTAGAACCAGTTTCCCACATTCTGTTATTTTTGGAAATCTTTTCTATAGCATCGTAAACTGTTTGAGCTTCACTCATCATTAACGAACCACCACATGCATGATCTACATCTGCACGTGAATCCTTTCTTAGTTTACGACAGAAAAGTTGAATTTGCATATCTAAAGAATAACCATGATCGGGACAAGCTCTTAACAATTTTTTAAACCTTTCCCAGGCATTCCCAAGTGTTTCTTCAGATCCTTGTCTAAAATTAGCAACCTCGACCTTTAATTCCAAATTCCGTCCTGGAGTGAAATATTGTTTCAGAAATTCAGTTTGAATATCCTCCCAACTAGTTAACGAGTGGTGTGGAAGAGACATAAACCAATCTCGGGCTCGTCCTTTTAGAGAAAAAGGAAACATAGTCATCCTTGTTAATTCCTTATGAGCACCTTGACTTTTGGCTGTATTGCACAGTTCTTCAAATAGATAGAGATGATGATGTGGATCTTCATCATCTTCTCCTAGAAATTGGGCTCTTGCGTCAATTAAACCAAAAAGATGAGACTTAATTTCGAAATTATTCGCTCCTTCATTAGGTAAAAGTATGGGATTATTAGTCTGGTTTCTCCTAACAGTTTGATCACAGATAGGTCTTGGGTTTGGCGGATTGTTACGATTATTCTGGTTCCGATCTTGATTGATTCTATTATTATTATTCTGATTATTATTAGGGTTAACAGGGTTTTGGCCATGCCCTAAAGCATGATCTAGCCTCTGTTCGTTTGTTTCATCACTAGTTTCAGCCATTTCTTTATTTTTATTAGAAGATGATTCCGTTGGAGATTTTCCAAGGAGTCCTAAGCTGGTTTGACCATGTTTGCTCTCTATTCGCAACTGCCTTTCGTAAGCGTTTATATCAGGCTTATAAGGAGTAAGTGAGGCTTTACCGCTTCTGGTCATCAACTAACGAAAATAGAAAAATGCTCGAGTTTTAAAGAAGAAGAAAATTGGTACTAAAAGAAAGTAGATACCAACGAAAAATAAAAAAAAAGAAATGTGATAAGAAGAGTGTTGGTTTATCCTCGAGAATTTTTAAGCTAATACAAGTAGTAACCATAGACACAAAAAAAGAAAGTAGCGACTTTGTTCCCCGGCAACGGCGCCAGAAAGCTGACGTCACCAAAACCAGACCTTAGAAACGGCGTCAAGAAAGGGACAGACCTTTTCTAGGTTAGACGGATCCTAACCGGCAGTGTACCGGGTCAAATTGTAGTGATAAAGTGGTGAGTCAGTGTCGAATCCTCGTGGAAAAGTGGTAATTCTTTTAAGTGTGGTTAAACACCAAAGAGTCGCTATTAACTCGATCTAAACCGCAATTTTATAACACAGATTACTACTACTCTAACCAACATAAAATAAATGCGTAATTTAAAAGTTATTCTAATATAATATATATATAGATATATAAATATATATAGATGTACATAAATAGTAAAATATATATATATATATATATATATATATAAAATATATAGATACCAATATATAGTTTATAGACTAGACTAGCCAAAGTATATGTAATCAATTTATTCGATCTTTTCAATTAATAGAATGTGTTCGATCTTCCTTTTAATTAGGTCCAATTGAGTAAATGAAACGGTGTACTCCTATTGTCAACAATTCCTCCTCACACGAGCGTATGAAATTGTCATATGTCAAATTGTCATCAGTCCAATGTCCACAACTGCCCCATGCTAAACTTAGTTAGTTAAAACAGGTACCGAGTATAAATCTACCCCGGATAAAAGAGGTGATTCCATTTGTCAGATGGCCGATGTTATTCAAGAGGCTCCGGTTGTCAAGCGGATCGATTTAATACAAACGGTGTAGTTTCAATTAAACTGTGATTTTAACATTATTAAGATCTCGAGTACAAAATTAATAAGATTTGTTTTACTAGGACAAATCTGCCCCCGGGTAGGAAATAGGATTCCGTTAATCGACGACCATTTTACCTCCGGTTTTCTATTTTTACTCATATCCTGACTTCTCCGCCGTCGATTCATCGCCAGTTATATGTGGTATTCATCATGATTGATTACGTCATTCGAATATGTTATCTTTACGTGGCGAAATAGAAAAAGATTCATTTTAACTCAATTTTAATCATCTTTATTTTAACATCATTCTTTTAATGAAAAGATCGAAATAATACGATTACATAACTTTGGCTAGTTATTAGATCTAGCCTAATAACATTATAAAAATTAAAAAGAAGAAAATAACAAACATAAACATAAATACTTCAGAAAAGTTACCCGATTACAGATGCTGATTCAGAAGTTGTATTCTTCCGGACATAACAACTATTCTAGCAACACCGGACTTCTGATAATTTCCCGAGCATTATCACGATACTACTACTACTACTAATTTATTCCTGGCTTAAGGCCTATTTACAAACTAAAGAAAAGAGGGGATAGAGAATATATATAGAATATTGTGTATATATATTGGTACACCTCTGAAATGAGCCTCTGATCTCCCTTTTATAGACTTTCCTCCTTCCCGGACCGGTCCTGAAAATTGGCCGGATCGGTCCGGTGTAATGATGACAATCATTACAGTTAGTTATAAGCATGTGACCCCATGTTACCCTTAATCATTACAAATGCTGTGTAATTATATATATAATTATATATAATTACATAGCTAACTTCTAAAAATCATAACTTGAATTCTTGATATCAGAATGACATAATCAAACTTCCGTTGAAAAGCTCGTTGAATTCTCTACAACTTTCATCAAGGCCACTTCTTCAGAAAACGTATTCTCGATGAGCCATTTGTATTACGTGTCCTTTTCGAGATTTTTCAATAGTACGAATCAATTAGCCACTTGACCACCATTTGAGTTGTAGACCTCTAATCTTCATAATTCAAAGTGCTTTAGAAAGCTTATATGAAGATCTTCAACTTTCGTGAAGAACATTTTCCCAGAAAATGTCTTTTTAACGAGCCATTCCCAATACGTGTCGTTTTCGGGATTTCATTATTAAAAAACAACTAACCACTTGACCATTTAAATTGAGTGACGCTTTATAACTTCCTCCCAACGACTTGAATTGACTTCAAAAAGTGTCTCTACTTCGGGATTTCAGTTCATCTTAGGATTCTGCAATGAAATAAACACAAAATACCCGTGTAAAATAGACACAATACTCCGGTTACTAAAACCGGTACAAAAACTACAACTTTTTACTATAAATACTAACTTTTACTACTAACTATACTAAACTATAAAGATTAATATTTCATACTAATTATATCATAATTCCATATATTTTACATAGAATTCGTTCATAAAACATAATAATATAACGTATATTTAATCATATAAAAATAATACATCACTAATCCGAGAGAAAAAATCGGCCTTCTTCTTTCGACAGAGAGGAGGAGAAAAATAGATGAGGAGGAGAAGAGGTGAAGGTGGATGATTATGAGAAAGTGGATGGAAGAAATTTTTGGTTTGGTGAAAGGAGGTGTAATGGGTTGTGATGGTGGAGTTAAAGGGGAAGAAGAAACCAAAAGTGAGGGAGTTAAGGAGGAGAGGAAAAGAAAAAGAAAACCGATCTGCAATTCAAAATTTGATTATCCGGCGCAGACCGGGAATTCACGGCGTAGACCGTGAAAATGGAGGTTTCTTCAGGTTTTGAATTATAACCCGGCGTAGACCGTGAAATACACACGGCGTACGCCGTGCACGATGCTCATAAAAAACAGGGGCTTCAGTTTAATGAAAACCCCAGAAAAATTATCACCTAATTATTTTTGGCAATCATCAACTATACAAACCAAATTTTTACAAAATATCACACAATTACGGGTTGCCTCCCGACAGCGCTTTTGTTTAATGTCGTTTACTCGACATGACAAAAATGATGATTAATTAATACACTAAACAAAAGGGGATACTTCTAACAATTATTCACCAAAGCACATAACAATTAAGTACATTAACCAACCGGAAATAAATACTTAAGGAGTAATAGGAAGGATAGTACCCGTTATTGCTACATTTATAGTCTATAGCTAGACTATCGCATTCTTCAATTGGTTGGGGGGTCAATAAGGAACATCACCTCTCGAGTTGGAGGGTTTCCTTCTTCTTCAACGAAAATCTTCACTCTATGACCATTTGCTATGAAGGTCGTCTTTCCATCTGTTAATTCCACAGCTCCGGATGCATGCACTTTAGTCACCAAAAATGGACCTGTCCAGCTAGACTTAAGTTTACCTGGAAACAATTTCAAACATGAGTTGTACAAGAGCACTCGATCACCCACATGGAACTCACGACAAAAGATTTTCTTATCATGGAAAGACTTCATGCATTCCTTGTAGATTCGGGCGTTCTCATACACATCTAAGCGAAACTCCTCAAGTTCCGTGAGTTGGAGTAATCGATGTTCACCAACAGCCTTGGGATCAAAGTTAAGAACTTAATAGCCCAAAAGGCACGATGTTCAAACTCAACCTGAAGATGACAAGACTTGCCAAAAACTAGTCTATAGGGAGAACAACCAATTAGTGTTTTAAAGGCTGTTCTGTATGCATATAGTGCATCATCTAACTTTTCCGCCCAATTCTTACGGTTCGAATCGACATTTTTTTCAATAATTCTTTTCACCTCTCGATTAGATACTTCAACTTGTCCACTAGTTTGCGGGTGGTAAGGAGTACCAATCTTGTGTTTCACGCCATATTTTTCAATTAACTTGGTAAATGGTCGGTTACAAAAGTGTGACCCTCTATCACTAATGATAGCCCGAGGAGTACCAAATCTCGTGAAGATATTCTTTTTGGGGAATTTTATCACCACTCCGGTATCATTAGTTGGAAGAGCTTGGGCTTCGACCCATTTAGATACATAATCAACCATTACCAAGATGAATTTCTTACCAAATGATGGGGGAAATGGGCCCATGAAATCAATGCCCCAAACATCAAATAATTCACATTCCAATATAGGTTGGAGAGGAATCTCATGTTTCTTAGAAACATTTCCCTATTTTTGACATGATTCACAAGATTGTGCATAGTGGTGTGCATCTTTATACAATGTTGGCCAATAAAAACCACATTGCAATACTTTGTAGGCGGTTTTCCACCCTCCATGGTGTCCGCCAATCACACGATCATGGAAAAAGGATAAGATACTTGAAATTTCATTATCGGGCACGCATTTCCTAACTATGCCTTCCGAACACCTTCAAAAGGTCCGGTTTTTCCCAATAATAGAATTTTAATTCATGAAAGAACTTCTTTTTCTTTTGCCATGTCCAATGAGATGGAACATACTCACAAGTAAAATAATTAACGATATTACTGAACCATGGCAAGCTCCCATTTGGTGTATTACCAGTTTTAATGAGTTGCATTGTTGGGGGAGCATCAACCATGAAGAGTTGTTCGTCTGGAAATGAATCCTTAATCTCTTGTCTCTTTCCTTCTTCTTCAGCAAATTCTACACGACTCAAATGGTCTGTTACTACATTTCACTACCCTTTTTTATCTTTAATTTCAATGTCGAACTCTTGAAGTAAGAGAATCCATCTAAGAATATGAAGTTTTGCATCCTTCTTGCTTAACAAGTACTTCAATGCAGCATGATCGGTGTAAACAATGACTCTGGAACCGACGAGATAAGAACGAAATTTGTCCAATGCAAAGATTACGGCAAGTAGCTCCGTTTCTGTTGTGGCATAGTTGAGTTGAGCTGCGTTTAATGTTTGGGATGCATAATAGATTGCCTTAAGTACATGTTAGGAAATCTACGCAGGAACGCATCGGAATTTAAAATTTATTTCCTATTGACCCAAGATCGACTTCGTTTAAGCAATAAACAAATAAGCTAGTAGACGGTAGTTACCTTGCTTGATCTAAAATAACGATGCTTTGACCGTCTAAGGAGAGTAGCGATGCACGGAGCCGACCAAGCGTTCGGCCTCTACCGCTAGTCCACATGAACAACCCGCCGGAATCCACCATTGGATTGCTACTAGAAAAATCCGGTTGATAGACCGGCCTTTTCTCTCTCTCTCAAATCTCTCTCTAAGAAGCTCTCTATTATTCACAAGAACTATTAGCTCTTGGAATTTTGATGTACAAAAGAGCTAGCCAACCCCTTGCTTATATAAGGTGTTAGGCGCCCCTCATGTCTCCCAATCTGATCGGGATTAGCTTCCTAGTAGATTGAGGAGAAAGAAAACATTTTCCTAATAAAATAAGGAAAATACATTTGATTGATTTATCTCATTAATATTCAATATCTTATATTAAATATTCTCCCTAAGATATATATTGACAATATTATATATTGAATATATCTTTATCTTATTACCATAAATCTATTTTCCAAAAAATCAATTAATATTTAATATTAATATTATGGTAATCTTATTAATTAAATTGCACAACTCAAATGTATCCAATACAAAAGTGGCGTCCCTCTCTCCTCACTAATTTGGGAATTGTGATTTTCTTAATTAATATAATACTATAATTAATTAATTTGCAAAAATCCATGTGTATCATAGACACATGATAATTTCGACATACACATACATTATGTGTATATTTAATTAATCAACATAATTAATATCTTGTATCTTATTTATTCATAATAAATAAATACCAACATATTAATTTACCACTATAACCTTTATAGTATGAGATATATTCTTTCCTTATTTGGTTATCAACTATAACCATATTTTAATCTGGCTAGATGTTCATCTGTGTGTGACCCGATAGACTTCCGAATATGTTGGCCGTAGGCACAAAGTGAAAATTACGAAAATGCCCTTCATACCTAATGATCACGGGATAGCGTCTAGCAACACACCGTGACCCCCAATCATCGGAAGAGTCAAATGAAATGAGTACAACTTTTCATGTGAAACAGTAACCGTGTAACTTACAATCCTATCGCCGTAATAATATCCATACGGTCATATGTCGAGTGTCAAGCATCAACGATATCTTATAATCTGGATATCAAGCTCTCTCGAAGTAACTCATTTACTCCCACTTTGCAAAGATTCATGAGAGTAAGACAATCCTTATAAGAAGGCCATTTCGGATATTCAATCCCAATCATAGGAAACGCGATTCCCGGACGAACTAACATGTATACTCTGCATCCTTCAGTATCACACCCAATCACTACCGCATGATGGTTAGGGGAAACCTCAATAGTGTCAAAGCATGACAATCCACACCGTGATGCCATGTAGACTCCGGTCCTAAGGATAATTACACAACTGCCACATAGTGTGACACTTAATGTAAGTGGGTCAGTCTAACGTACGCATTCTCTAATACACGTCCACGTACATTCCAAGTATCTCTACACTTCGATGAGCGAGATCTATCCACGCCGCCTAAAAGACGAAGAAGACGTCTAATACGTACTTCAGCCTTGCTTATACTATCAATGCCTTTTTTAATAGTACGTCAGCCTAGTGACATTTAAGTATCAAATTTATCAAAATGATTAGACATCTCATAAACCATCATTGCCTATCATGGTTTCTCTATCACAGTTTAATATTAAAGACGTTATCATATAATAATTCATAATTGGTCCCTTAAAAGAGCAAATATATGACAACAGAAAAGCCATTTAATATATGTATAAATATAAAAAATAGTAGAAATGATCCGACCCGGTCGGACCCGGTCCAACCCGATTGGGTTTAGGACCCTATTTCAACAGTCTACCACTTGGCCTAAAACCAATCACTCACACACACAAGACCAAGTTGAAACACAAGAATCTCATGCAATACTCGCAACCAGCCCTAGCCATGAACGGATCGCTATCCGTGGGGACTCAGACTATCTTCATACCATGCTCCAAATGACCAAGTCAAAGGAACCGCCTTAACACACACATGAATCTCCGACGAGACCCTGGTCCTTGCTACAAGCAATGAATCCACTTACTATATTAGCTATATAGAAAAGGCGGAAGAACCGTATAAGGTTCAGGAATGAACCTTCTAGATCCATGTACTGCTCCCACTGTGCCTCTAAGGGCACTACTGTGCTTTGGCTAAGTTGTAGACCTTACAGTGACCCATAGCCAAGAACATTTCCAGCTCACTGTATCACTTAATCAAAGTGACTTCAAACCCAGACTGTGGCTCCCACTCACCTTCATAAGACTCAGGATATACGTCTGTATATCTATATTTATCCGATTCCAAGTTGCGATAAACTAGGAAACCATCCTTAACTTGTTTAAGGATATTCTCGACATTCACCAGATTTACTTTCATACTTGCTCATGACTAGTCATGGACTATGAACATCTGGCATTACTTTTATGATTGTTCCTATCGCAGTAGCAAAGGAAACATTCCATAAGCATCATCTTTCACCTTATCTTTAGGACTAACATCCTAACATAGATAGATCTTGAGAACACTGGTAGTTTCCCCTGTTACGATCTATGCTAAACTCTTTTAGCATCACATCTATATAGGTAAACTATAAACTTACTGCAGTTAAATCTATCACTATAGATTCTTATTTCTAAAATAACAACTGCTAATCCAAGTGCTTTCGTAAAGACCTTGAACTACCAAACATTAATTGACTGTGACATGGGGTGGTAATTCCCGAGAGAGATATCCAATACCTTACTCGAAGATCGTAACGCACTCCCACTATCCATCTTGCATATTGGGCATATCCCTTATTTTGACTAAATCAAACTCCTTTGATTATCAAACAAAGAAATCATCTAGAGAAACTTGTTTGAGTCCATAAATGGATCTCGTGGGCTCACATAACATGTTATCATCTATGAACATCGAGCTGTTTGCCCAGCATCTTCAACACTATCATATAGCCATGATACGAAGCTGTAACAAGCATAGTCTGAATAGAATCCAGGCTCACCAAGCGGCATAATGATAATTACAAGGTTTACACCCCGTACCCTTCAGCCGTCACTATATCCTTATGGTAATCATATTACTTATCCATGTCAGCCTTTTAGGGACATTCCCTCTAGGTAAGACAGACTAGGTTTACAACCTGGTTGTAGCTGATGGAACCTAATTCAGATATTATGGCCCCTGGACATATCTCAATCCTGCCTTTCAAACATTCCTTCATAAGTCGTGAGATGTTCATTCTTCAATATGAACATGCCAACCTTTTCAGGCTTGAGGTTATCCACAGACTTACAGAAATTTTGTGTGCACTGATCAGTGTTCTACACCTCATCGCTATGTGGCGTCTGCTCACGTTCCTATGGTTGAATATCTCCTTGTGGTTCTCAAACTACTTTTGAGATCTAATTTACTCCCACTGTTTCTTTTGGAAGAAACACTTCCTCTAGAAGACAGCATGTTTGAAGACAAACACCTTTTGCTCCGCGGACAAGTAAATAATATCTAGCGTACTTGCTAAGATATTCCACAAAGTTTCATATGTCGTACTAGGCTTTAAACCTTTCTGACTTTGCCTATGACAACTTCAAATCATCGGTTAGGATAGATTCGACATTATCCCCTTCCATATCGATTATGGAATTTACTCAACCTTTATTCTTTGAACTTGGTTAAGTATAAGGGCACTATCCTGAAATGGGTAAGGGATACTTCGCATGGCTTGCGTCGCACCTTTATAATATAAAGTGTTGTTTCCATTTTAGGAACACAATCTAATTGTGTATCCCAAAAAATGGTATCCTTCAAGGGAGAATCTTATTCCTTTTCAGGAGAATTTTGAAACATCCTTCAGGTATTAATTACTTCAATCCAATTGAAGATTAATTCCTAAGTAGCTCATCAATCTCATATTCGTATTAGCTCGAACTTTTTGGGCTTACCGAATTGTCGTACTTCAATCAGTACATTCAACTATTTCTAAAAAATAGTCCAAGAGAGAGATAAACAATTGTTTATGGTATAAATTGTCATAAGCCAACAAACATCAATATGTTTAGGCTCTAGTCAATCTTCTAGGTTTCAAAACCTTTTCTTAAAAGGGTATTTTAGTCCTCTCTGGATAAGATACGTATAACCCACATGATTCATAATCATATGGTTCAGCATCATCAGAATGACGTTTGGTTACACGCTTCCCTTCCATAGAGACTGTGCCTAAAACAGCCATACAAATATTTAGTTGAGATTTTTCACCTATATCAACTATATAGTGACATCAGTCTAGTATGTTAGATTCAATGACCTTTCAACTTTGTCGGAATAACATTTATTCCTTACAATTGAATATGTCTGCTAAATCCTAACAAATAACTGAACTTGTGTTCTTCATAAGAACCGGAACATAATAACATTTATTTAGTTCCCTTATCAGTTTACTAGACTCAGAACACAAAACCGAAAAATTCACAACGTTTGCTTCACTTTCCGTATCTCAGTGTATTCCGTATTTAATCTTTCTAATTTAATCACACTCGTAGGATATCATATATCTGAGAGTTGACTTGAGTTTAGATAGATTTGTCTCAACGTGCTTGCTTAGGATAGAGGCTTCAATAAGTCCTCTATGTAAGCACTTGGCCTAACTTTCCTTTTTAATCCTTTAAGCACTTGTAAATATTTCTTAGTGTAGTCATTATAAGACTTAAGAATGATCACAAGATCTTTGTCTTTAATTTCCATTCATAAAGAAAATTTAAACTTTATCAAATAGTTCACTTAACCTCTTGAATCGTATTCAAACCATTGCTATTTAATTAACCTTTAAACAATGATTAAAGAATTATGTCGATACTTAAATCTTACAATTTTGAAAACAACCTTTCCAAAATTCGGTCTGGTCATTCTTATCCAACGTTTGAATTAATTGTCATCGTATGACTGAATGATCATATTCGATCGTATCCAATATTATGAGCTTACGCTTTTCTGCATTAATTAAAGTCTTAGAGCACTGCATTGAATATGTAGACTCATTGTCTCTAACTACTATAACGGGGTTTCTCGCGTCATTGCTTATTTTAAAAGGATTAAAATTTACTTAACCATTTTGAGAACGTTTCTCAAACAGTCATCATTTGGTTTTATTAATCGAGAATAAAAACATAAATATAAATGTTTGCTAAAAACTACTACATAAAAATAAAGATAAAACAATGTTGATATTTATACATGCAAAATCAAAAGTGGTCTTTGGTTTATTGTTGGACTTATTTTATGTTTTGATGATGAGTGCCAAACTAATCATTATAGTGCAAAGGCAAAAGATGTCTAGATCAATTGTATAAGTTTATTAGAGTTTGATCTTTGTATAGGTTTGATCAAACAAGCATTTGTATTGGCTTGATTGTTATCAATGATCGATCTAGTCGATGGGGTAGATAGGTCGATGACTAGTCGGGAACTCTTTGAAGACCAGGCGAGGGGTCAAACTCAGTAAATGAAGACTAAGGGATCAAACTTAGTAATTAAAGTCAAGGATAGGCAATCAGATTTTAGGCAAGTCTGTGATGACCTAAACTGATTACATATACCTTGTGTAGAAGGTCTAAGTTCCATAAGTTGGATGATGTTGGAACTTGGTTATAATTAAAGGTGTAATCTAACTTCACGATAAAAAAGTTAGATAAAAGAAATCACCGCATTGTATTTGATACACGACAAGCTATCATTGCTCAAGATCGATAGGTATTACACGAGATGATGAACTCTTTGATAATATACCTCGATTAATTCAAGATTACATTGGAAGATTACATGGATAAGGACAGCCAACTACCTCTGATTTATCAAACAAATCAATGGCTGAGATTAAAAAAACGTTGGGATGATTCAGGACTTTATCAAATGGTTATAAGTCAAAGGGTGGACAGACTGGACTGTCAAAAAGGATTCTGACAGTGTCAGTCCTATGAATAGTGACAGAAAGCAAATCAGATGGGACAAAAACCAGGAACGGTTATATTTGAATTTCAAATAGAAGTCACATGCACTCCTACCTATAAATAGAGGACTTTCAACTCAGAAGAAGATGATGATTGATAAACTTTAAGAGAAAATATAAGAGATAATTACAAATTGCAAGAACACCTGCTTGCCCTCTGAGCTTAACCTTATCGATCCGGAGAAAATCTTCAAGTGTATTAACCTTCAAGCTATCAAGTCTACACACTTGAAAATCTTCAAGATTATATCATCCTAATCAAGCTACAATCAATTCAATCACTCTTTTATAAGAACCTACCGAGGACAAAGTATCATTGATTATATTGTTTGTGGTAATGGTGAAGAGGCAATCCTACCCTTCAAGGACAATGGAAGACTTTGATTCAATCCTACTCATTTGAAGCCATAGTTATTGGTGAATGTTCTCGGTGAAATTTATGGTTTTATCGCATTATTAGAGAACAATATCTTTCTTTTAGTAATTTTAGAAAATTATATGTTTAAAGGCGTGAATTTGAATAATGGGGTTAAAGTGTCAAAAGTGTAATTTGGGCGCTTTTATGTGTTAAATTTATTGAATTATTATTATTTGGGGATGACTACATGTTTTATCTATTATGTAGATGCTTAATTTCGAGTGCATAAAGAGGATAAATGAGGTTCAATTCGAATTGCAAGAGATAAACATGGAATTGGCTTGAAGAAGAATGGATAACTATGAAGAAATCCGATCCTCGGCGATATTGGGCGGGCGTCCCATCGTCCGCACGGCGTCAGAGTGAATCAAGCGTCCATGAAGCGTCGAGTCATATTTTACATCTGAGTCTCCAGACGTAAGCTGAACGAAGCGTCTGAATCTCCGTCCAGATAAATGAACGAGCGTCCATGACCTTGGACGGGCGTCCAGTGCCGTTTTTGACCTAGCCGCCTCAGAATTCTATAAATAGGCGTGTTATTTTAACCCTAACACACACACACCATACAGCCGCATATTCCACCCTTGGAGGAGCCGCACCAAACCCTAAAGAATTATGAGTTTCTTCCCTTCAACCATATCTTGGATCATCACAAGCATGCAAGGCTAAGCACATCGCAGATGAAACAACGGGATGAAACCACATCAACGTCATCACAACCATGATTAGTTAGTTTTATTTTTATTTATGATTCGAACATCGTTTTATTTATTGATTGATTTTGGATTGATTGCTAAGCGTTTTATTAGATAGGAATGTCAATGAAACCATATGTTGCCTTGAATTTATATGGAAATATGATTCAATAGTAGAGCTTTTCAATCGATACGATTAATGTTATTTTGAGGAATCATGTGATGTTAATTGGGTTGTTTAATTTGGGAACGAATTAATGATCTTGTGTTGAATGTTACATTGTTTTGCTTGGAAAAGGAAACAAGAACCCTAGAATTCGATTTAAAGGAATTTAGTCGAATTGTGATTGATCATACCAATAAATCGTGTTTAGATCATAAGAATGGTTGTGTGATGGTTGTGTGGTGTATCCTTGTTGTTTTACCGTCCTTTTAATTATCTCGGTAAACAAATTAGTTCGTATTGATTGTTATTGCTACGTTTAGTTACCTCCGAGGATTTTAGTGTGTTTTCGCATATTTTCTGCTTTCAAAGATGCATTACTTGGGCGCTCGTCCACCTTTAGAGCAGCTCGCCGATCCTAAGTTTTTCTATTTTTGTGATTTTACCTACTGCTTCTTCGTTTTTACATTATAGATAGTGTAAACCTTAGTTTTAAGTAATAGTTCGTGACATAACCGACTTTAGGATTTATATCTTAATCGATAATCGCATTTGATTCCCTTAGGACGACTCGGTAACACCCTATACTATGATCCTTATACTTGGGGTGTTCCGGTAAAATAAATTTAAAACAAGTTTTATCGAGTGAAGGACAAGCAACTTAGGAATCTTTGTAACAGCTACATCAAAGATCTCTAGTGAATTAACTCCAACATCACGGAGAAGAGTGGGTGACGAGGATTACACCACCTGGAACCACTATAAAATCTGCTACTTACTTTCTCGCACTTACATTCGCATTTTAGTATATCAAGCACATCAATCTACTGAATCTAGCAACCGAACTCACACACATACACTCTTGAGTATCTAATACTTAGTATCATATTTAACAACAAGTAATAAGGCTTAATTTTGATATAATTCCATTTGCACAAATTCAAGATACACTAAACTATCGGTGAGACTCATCGAATATCGGCCGAGGCTCTTGAGTGTCGCAGAGACTCTTGAGGTATCAACAGTCTTTGAAGTTCTTGAGTTTGGTAACTCCAAAAGTTTTAAGTGTTAAGTTTATTCACCCCTCTAAACTTAACCAAAGCCTTTTCAAGGGACCAACAATTGGTATCGGAGCGATGCTACGTTGCAAAGTAATCCTACTTGTTGTGCTTGTGAAAATACTTTGAAAACTCTTTCAAGTCACTGATTTTCAAAGCTTTGCAACATGGATAACAACGGTATGCTAGAACAATGTTGATGTGTTCACGCAGGATCGTTTTGATGAATATAAGCGTCGTATGCGAGGCTTGTCTTGCTTTGCAACTCATGATGAAATGATGGATGTCTGACGAGATGGACCACCGGAGATTACCAAGTCAATAACGATGGGTGAAGAGACCACGATACATTCCCAAACCTAAAAAGGAATGGATCAGCGATGATAGGAAAAGAGCAAACTTGAACAACATTGCTATTGACATCATTTACAGAACACTTGATAGCAACATGTATATGAAAGTTAAAGATTACAAAACTGCAAAAGAACTTTGGGATAAGTTGCAGTTGATCTGTGAAGGCACTAATGAAATCAAGAAGAACAAGATCAGTGTGGCAAAGAAGAAGTTTCAAAAATTTGAAATGAAACCATTGAACAAATGGAATCCAGATTCAATGCAATTCTGGATGAACTCACCCTGCTGTGTGTTAATTACTCAAAGGAAGAAATTAACACAAAAATCTTGGAAGCTTTGCCTGCTACAGATGGCTGGAAGATGAAAGTGACAGCCATAGAGGAAATGAGAAGACTGCATGAAGAAGATACATTCAAACTTTTCTCTGATCTTAAAGCATATGAATTCAAGAAAAAGTTATCACCTTCTACTGAGAAGGAAGAGCCAAAAACCACAGCACTGACTGCTTCACATCAAGAAGAAGGATCAGAAGTTCAAGATGACTTGCTGGATGAGATGCAAGAGCAGATTGCATTACTGAGCAAGAAAATCAGGAAGATGAAAGGTGGAAAGGGTTCTCCAAGGAATTTCAACAAGAAATTCACTGAAAAGAAGAAAGAAGAATCAAAGAAAGACAATGATTATCTATGCTTTCAATGCAAGAAACCAGGACACTTCAAACCTGATTGTCCTGAGTTAAAACAAAGCAAGGAACCTGATTATCTGTGCTTCAACTGCAAAAAGCCTGGACATTTCAGACCTGATTGTCCAGACCTACTGAAGACCAAGAGCCAACAAAGAAGATATGGCAAGAAAGCCATGGTTGCTGAAGATGAATCAGGATATGAAGTGGAATCTGAAAAGGGAAATGAATCAGATGACACAACATTGGTTGCTGATATGGAAGACTATGCATTGATGGCTAATATGGATGAAACAGAGGAGGTATACAATACTGTATCAATTAACCCTCCTGCTGAAAGTGATTGTGAATCAACCTGTGGTTCAAATCCTAAAAACTCCTACAATGAAGAAACTTTGGATGCCATCCTTAATCAACTAAGGAAAATACAATCTGGTTATGAGATTGTGAAAAGCTGAAAAGAAGCTCTTCAAGTAGAAGTTGAAAGATTAAATCTTTGAATTAAGGGTTCTCAAAGGTAAGGAAAAGATGTTGAATGAGAATCGAGTATAAGCCTCTTTGAACATCCAAAGAGCTTCGAATCTGTTTGAACCATCTTGTACCTATGCTGCATACAAATTTGGAAAACCTTATGGTGATAGAACTAGACTTGGATTTGGATCTCAACAATCCAAAAAGAGTGGATCTAGCAAGGTTACTGAACCTAGTACCAGAATTGGTCCTAAGTTTGTGCTCAAGACAAGATCCAACTCCCATAGAAGGTTCTTGAGGCGATAAAACCTCATCGAGAATGCTTCAAAGAAGCAAAATTAGAAGTCAAAGAAGTCAACAGCTCCTAATAAAAAGAATAAATCTAAAAACATGATCACTGTGTGCCTTACAGACTGTGATATAGCACACTGCTACTAAGTCTGCTGGACCACAAAAGGGTAAAGGTCAGAAATATTCCAAGGATAAGAATCTTAAACCCAAAAATGTCAATCATTCAAGGGATACTTATCTCAGGGGGAAAGGTAGACTGTTCCCTACTGACGATGATTGGAATATTCCTGCACCTAATGCTAGAAACAGGAAGTATAACCATCTTTGCTAGGGTAAAACCTATGCAATGGAATCAAAGATAGGACTCAGTGAGAGGCTTATACAAGACCTCGGCGGAGGACCTCAACAGACTCCATACTACTGTAACATTCTAACAGACAAAACTAATGGTTATGCAAATGCTTCTAACAACAAGAATCACTTCAAACAAAGATTATAAATCAAAAGGCCGAAAACATATGTGAATCCTACACAACCAAGCTGTTAGAACTTATGGATGTGTAGAATTATGAACCAAAGTATGACACTTTCGAGGAGAAGACCTTATGGAAACATCCCGGGGTCATGCTTACTCTCGACCACTATGGACCCAAACCGGTTTGGGTACCTAAAAGCATTAACTTTGTTTTGTAGGGTGTCCAGTACTTTGGCAAAGTGGATGCTCAGGACACATGACAAAGAATAAGCATTGTTTGTCAAATTTTGTGACAAAGGATGGTCCAAGAGTGAATTTTGGCAACAAAAATACTCCTGGATATACAAGAGGATATCTCACACTTGTAAGAAATGGACTTACAATCAAGAATGTTGCATATGTGGAAGGATTTGGATTACAACTTGCCGAGCAACTGGACAATTTTGTGATATGAGATACAAGGTCACTTTTGACAAAAACAATTGTATTGTCTTTAGTGAAAGAGGTGATCAAGTTGTATTGGTGGTAGAAGACAACAAAACATGTATGTTGTGGATTGGTCTCTGCTATTCCAGATACCTGTCTGATTGTGCATACCAAGTCAGAACTCAATTGGTTGTGGCACAAAAAGTTGAATCATCTGAACTTTGATGATATCAATCAACTTGTAAAGAAGAAAATGGTAATTAGCTTGCCTGAGATTACATTCAAGAAGGATGCTATTTATGATGCCTGTCAGCAAGGTAAACAAATAAAATCAAGCTTCAAGTCAAAAACAAAGCTATCAACTAAGAGAGTGCTAGAGCTGATGCACATGGATTTATTTGGACCTGTCACTCCAACAAGTGTTACAGGAAAGAAATACACCTTAGTGGTTGTGGATGATTATTCAAGGTACACCTGGGTGATATTTATGAACAAGAAAAGTGAAACACTCAAGAAGATGCCTGATCTTTTGAAAAGACTACAAAATGAGAAAAGTTTAACTGTAGTAAAAATCAGATCAGACAAGGGTACTGAGTTCCTCAATAAAGTAATAAGAGAATAATGTGAACAGAATGGTGTCTTTGCACCAACTTCTTGCTCTTCTTTAGTACACCTCAGCAAAATAGGGTTGCTAAAAGAAGAAACAGAACTCTAAAAGAAGCAGGAAGGACAATGATTTGTGAGGCATTGCTACACCGAAGGTCTTGAAATTTGAAAGCGATTAACACAGCATGCTATACACAAAATAGAACATCAGTAAACAAGAAGCTGCTGAAGACACCTTATGAAATTTGGAATGGAAGGATACCTAATATATCTTATTTCCATCCATTTGGAAGCAAATGTTTTATCTTGAATCATAAGGAGCAATTGAAGACCTTTCAACCCAATTCAGATGAAGGAATTTTCTTGGGATACTCTTACATCGACAAGGCATTGAGTCTTGAATAAAATGACACTAAAACATGAGGAAACTATCCATGTTGTGTTTGATGAACCTAAGTTCACTGGGATGGAAGGAGAAGATTTAGAACCTGCTGACAATCAACAAGTCACTGATCCAGAATGTGTTGAAGTCCTGGAAAGGTTCAATGATTTAAAAGTTTCTGACCCTGCCCCTGCTGAACACCCTGCTGGGAACTCTACAGATACAACAAATGAAGCAATTCAAGGATCTGCTGAACCCCCTGTTGAAGATACAACAGACCCTACTGAAGATGAGGTTCCTGAGAACCAAGTTAACCAGAATCCACAATGGTTAAAAGATCACCCTGCTGAACAAGTAATTGGCAACATTCAGCAAGGTGTAAGGACTAGAAGACAATTAGAAGCAATGTTTACTTGTTTTCTATCTCAAGTTTAACCTAAAGTTGTTGAAGAAGCAATTTGAGATCAGTTGGGTAATTGCTATGCAAGAAGATTTAAATGAATTTGAAAGAAATCAAGTTTGGACACTAGTTGAAAGGCCTAATCATGCAAATATCATTGGCACCAAATGGGTATACAGAAACAAACTTGATGAATCTGGTACCATTGTAAGGAATAAGGCCAGATTAGTTGCAAAAGGCTATTCTCAAGATGAAGGAATAGATTTTGATGAAACTTATGCACCTGTTGCAAGATTGGAAGCTATTAGATTATTCTTAGCACATGCTGCATATAAAAACTTCAAGGTTTATCAAATGGATGTCAAAAGTGCATTTTTGAATGGCATTCTAGAGGAGGAAGTGTATGTTCAACAACCTCCTGGATTTGAAGTAAAGATCAAGAAGATAAAGTGTATAGACTCAACAAAGCACTTTATGGATTGAAACAAGCACCAAGAGCTTGGTATGAGACTCTATCTCAATTCTTGGTGGACAATGGTTTTACAAAAGGGACTATTGATAAGACTTTATTCAGAATCAGTGAAGGTGATGACACCTGTTTGATGCAGTTTATGTTGATGACATAATCTTGGGTTCTGAAAATGAATTGCTATGTGAGAAGTTTGCAAATCTAATGAAGAGCAAATTCCAAATGAGTATGATGGGAGAAATGAACTACTTTTTGGGATTGCAAGTTAAACAGTTGAAAGATGGAATCTTCATTCATCAGACCAAGTACACCAAGGAGCTGCTGAAGAATTTTAGTATGGAAAACAGCACCAAAGCATCAACTCCAATGAGTACAAATATCAGATTGGATGAAGATAAAGAAGGAAAATATGTTGATCAGGCCTTATACAGAAGGATGATAGGCGATCTCTTGTACACTTACGACCAGTGAGAGACTGATATATCCTTTTGTAGAGTGTTTGTGCAAGATTCAAATCAAAACCTAAAGAAAGTCACTTAGAGTGCGATCAAAAGAGTTCTTAAATATCTTAAAGAGACTCGGGAGTAGGGATATGGTATTCTAAAGATGGAAGTTTCAAAGTTATATCCTACTCAGTTCAGATTATCTTTGGATGCAAAATTGATGAAAAAGCACCTCAGGAACACAATCGCTTAATGGGAAATAGGCGGTCTCCTGGTTCAAAGAAAGCGAAATTCAATATCAACTTCCACTCTTTGAAAATGAATATATTCTTTGCAGAAGTCTGCTGTGCACAAGTACTTTGGTTAAGACAACAGTTAAGGGATTATGGAATTGAAGAAAAGGAAATTCCAATAATGTGTGACAACACAAGTGCAATTGCAATTATTGAAAATCCTGTTTTGCACTCAAGAACCAAGCATATTGATGTGAGACATCATTTTATAAGAGATCATGTTGAAAAGAAGGATGTGGTGGTTCTATATATCCCTACTGAAGATCAACTTGCTGACATATTCACTAAGCCACTTGATAGTGAAAGATTTGCAAAGTTAAGAACTGAACTTGGAATTATTAAAGTTGGTGATCGTTGATTATGTCTCGAAATTCACCAAGGGATTAGTCTTTGCTATGTTGGGTGAGCTCACTTAGCAGATTAGTCATTGGTATCAACAATTCCATGTACTTATTGTTGGACAATTAAGCAAATGAGGTTGCCAAGGGGATTGGTCTTTGTCATGTTGGGTGAGCTCACTTGACAGATCAGTCATTGGTATTAAACTTCATCTTGTATTATCAGTTGGACAATACAAAGGAATTCAAGCATCAGCAGAGTGACTTTATCGTGATCGCTGAAGCATCTTTTCAAAGAATTCTTGAACTAACCCTCCGATGACAAGTCTGTTGAATGTTAACACTACTACAAAATAGACTTATTATGACACAAAATATGGGGCATTTAATTAAAAACGCCCTATCATAAATGTAATGGGGCGTTCACTACATCCGTGCGTTTTGCTACAGTAGAATGAAATATTAATTATTTTTTATTACTAATTAGGGCTTTCAGAAGCGCCTTCACAATTCTCCTGTTTTATTTTTCGTATAAAAAGAAATGAAATAGCGCGTAAACGACCCGCCTTATCAATTTTCAGCAACTTTTCGTTCAGTAAAACACCCGCCTCCTCCACAAAGTAGCTAGGCACCTCCATCTTCGACACCCCATTTTGCACCTCTTCTTCCAATTCCTTCTTCTAGACAAAATCGGACCTTGATCTTCCACAAAATCTGACTCTTTCACTTCCCCTCGTCCTTTCAATCATCATCGAGCATTCCACAAATCCATAACCCAACGGCGGCCATTCTCATTTTAGGGCAAATCTCTTGGTATGCACCTCTTCATCGGCAAATAATTTAGGTAAGGATAAAAGTGGTGGTTGTAAATTGCAAGTGTTTGCCTCTTTTCTTTCCAAGGAGAAATTAGGCAGCTTTGAGTATGCTCACCAAATGTTGTGGAGATACAAAAGAGATGTTAAGGCTGTTATATTGTTCCTTTTGAAGGTGTTTTTCTTCATTGATGTCGAAATGTTTAGGTTCCTCCATTTCTACAACGGAACGTTATCAATGTTGAGCACGTTTTGGGTACTTTTTCCCGAGCTTCTTGCACTGTATATGCATTTATGTACTACTGTTGAAAATGAATGTTTTGGTCCTAATTTGTTTTATCATTTATGTTATGTGAAACGTTTATTTTTTCTGTTCGCCTTAAAAATCATTTGGAGGTATCCAATTTTGGGGAGTAATAAAAGTTTGGCTTGTTGATTCAGTTAGTTGTTGTTCTAATCAACCTTTGTGCAGGTCAATACCATTGGAAGAGCGTTCCGGGGCAGTATCGTTTGTTTTTTGAGGTTTGAGTTTTGGAAGTGTCACTGGGTACATTTTGCTTTTAATGAAATTTTGTTGAATATATCTTCTTGAGCTTCAATTTTACCTCCTGAAAATCTGAGTGATTTGCTTTTAAGTTGCTGCCGCTGGCCACCTTTATATTTAAGCAACAATAGCGATTGTCATGGTAGATGAAGTTAGTCTTGAGTGTTGGACCATTTTATGTCCCAGTTGGTGTTCATACTGAATGCAGGGAATGCAGTGTTTGCTTTGCTTGTAAATATTGTAATCGACGTTGTTTTGCCTTTTCATGTCCAGATAGCCAACACTACGTATATGTAGGTGTCAATTTTTTTTCTTCAGACATCTTTTTCTTCCTATTGAGAAGTAGTACACCTTTGCAGCAAGAGAAAATTATGGTAGGAGATGAATATGTTAGCCTATGAAATTGGGCCTTTCCATAGGTTGTCTACTTTTCAGACAGACTTCTTAAAACATAGTTGAAATACATGCCTAATGTGGCTTCTTGCTATTAAGAAAGAATGTCACCAATTTTCCTGCTGATTATTTCACATTCAGATTCTTATTCATCTCCGAGTAAAAGAAAATAGGCTGCAACCTCTGAGATGAAATCAAAAGAAACAGAGCTTGTGTCTGTAAGGTGGTATTGAAAGAATTTCCTGAAATAATGATTGGAATATTGGATAAACCATCCAAAAGAAAGAGCAAAGCAAAAAAAATGGAAGTTTAATGGGTTCTGGTTTTTTCATATTCCCCTTGAACTTCGATTTTATTAGCACTATTAGTTTCCAAACTTACTAGGGTGGGCTTCCATTGGAGTATATTTCAATAACTTATGCTGCCCAAATAGGTGCCTCATGTTTACTTGGATGACATAGACTATATATATGTTATCCAACTCTGTCTCTAGATTGGAAGATTTCTTTTTCTAACTACTTCGAGAAGCCAGTGTATGATAAACGTTTATTGTTGTTAGTAAATTGGGTGACATTAGCACCAATGGGAGTTGTTATTTGCTTTTGTGGATAGTGAGCAAGCAATGGCGATTTATATGCTGATTTCTATATCATTAGGTTTATTGTATTGTACATATCCGTTTGTGGTCCTTTGTTTATCTAATCGTGCTATACAACTTGTAGTTTCATCATACATTTTTCCGGAAGTAGACTTTTCATAGGAATGTGAGAAACGACATATGGCTGGTGAATCGATTGTCGGTTCCGACATCCGGAGGAATTCATGCGCCCAAGGTCTCTATCGTCTTCAGCAACTGGCAACCTGAATCTCCTACCACACTTTACATGTCAAGCTGGTAATTTCAACTTCTTTTCTCTCTGTTGTCATTTATCTTTTAATATTCCCTGCAAATATGATTTGTCAGCTAAATTTGTCAATAGGCGATTCGTTTGACTGATTGATGCAGGTCGACGAAATGTTATGTTTTCTTCACTCCATGCTATTTCTCGTTACTTAGATAATCCATAGGAGTCATTCCGTTTACTTTAATTACTTTATATGGTTTCTTGTTTCATGTTAATGTCTACTTATAATCTTGCCATGAGAACCTTGATAATGTGATTAATAGAACTTACTTGAGTGTCCTGTTTCAGAGGCTTGAATGATCCTTAACATGAGCTGTTTATGTTTGGTGAAGTTGTGTTTGTATGCATTCTGTTAATTTGTTTTAAGTTGTGGTTGGAAATCTGTTTTAGTCTGTGTTTTTCTAAGCATTAAGTGACCTTGTAGAAATTCTGGATCTGTCTTTAATGTCTATTAAGTGTATGGTACTAGAGTCTTGATTGTGAGCCCTCATATGCTTGGATTGAAGTCTTGCTTGCTTTGTTTGAGTCTGCCTATTTAGTGTCCAGTTCAGGCCTGTCCAGGACTTGTTGTACAATCTGGTGTCTCATTTATGGTTTGCTACTTACTGCGTTGAATTCTGTTTTGTCTATCCATATTGATCAGTTAATCAGTTGATCTTTCTAGTTAATAGGCTGTCTGCATTTGCTAATATGTTAAGTTTAGAGTTTGTTTTATATGCCTGTTTTGTTTAGTCTGCCATCCGTTTTGCATTCAGTCCAATATACCTGTTGCCCATCTGTGTGCAAAGTCTGATTCTGATAATGCCTTTGTCTTTTTTAGATCAAGTCCAGAATATCCTTCTGCTTGCTAATATGTGCGCAACCTGCTTGACTAATGTGTCCACATTCCTGAGACCTTTCTTCAAATAAATCTATCACATGCAATAAATTGTAATTTGTAAATTAGAAAGCTTAATTCATGTATTTTTTTTGTTTTTTGTACAGGCTTCTTCAGAGGTATTACACCAGGGGTTACATGGTCTCTTGCTAGTAGAGCTTCTTATTTTGGAGTCCACGAAAAAGTGGATTGAGATGTCGCATCCAAACTTTTGTGGCCATTGGGCGCATTTTTTGGCGGGGGCTATTGGTATTTCTTAACTGATATTAGTATGAGTTTGATTTTTTTATCGTATTACAGTTACTTGTGCTTTTTGTGTTTAAATATTGAGGCTTTGATCTTATTATTGGACATGGATGTTTAACTAAGCTAATCAGAATCTGTAAATTGCTTTCAGGGGATACACTTGGTTCTTTTATATATGTTCCAAAATCTAGTGCGAATTGAAGGCACATAGATATGTTTGTGTATTTTTCTTATTTATGGACATATGCTCAAATTTGGTTAAGTATTTTAGTGTGATAATTATTGTTATATTGTTTTTCTTAATGATTTTTTGTGAGGTGTGTTTATTGTAGTCTAAAATATGATTAGGTATTGTAGTCTAAAATATGATTAGGGCATATATACGTGTGTGTATATATATATATATATATATATATATATATATATATACATGAATGTATTGATTTTTTTTTTTATATTAGGAATTCCTGATGAGGCGTTTTGGAACGCCCTAATAGGGTTCGGTTGACCGTTACATTTTGAACATGTTATGACATTTTAAGCCGTCTTATTTGAACTAAGTAAGGGCGCTTGAACGCGCATCAATATCACCTATTAAGGGCGTTTCCAAACGTCACATCAGGTTGTGTTAAGGCGTTCCAAACGTCCCATCAGGGTTGTGTTAAGGTGTTTCAAACGCCCCATCAGCTTTGTGTCAGGGCGTTTTTGTCTATTGCGACGTCGACAGAAAGGGCGTTCCATGGAAACGCCGCTAGATTAGAAACGCCCCGATAGTCGCTTATATAGGGCGTTTTGAAACGCCCTTAAAGGCCTTTTTTGGTGCAGTTACGTTACACAGTCAAACCTTTTTAAAGTCAAAAAGCAGATTGGCGGGATATTTATTCTATCCTTTATGACCACGGTTACACGATCTAACGGTTACAATACGTTCTGGAAAGTAATGGGCCATGTGTCAAGCCAACATTCACTCAGATTAATCATGGTTAATGTGGATGTACGTGCACTGACAGTTACAACATCTCCTGTCTATTTATTTATACAGACCTATCACATCAGATTTTCTCTACTTGCAACATCTCAGATCTTTACTCTCTGTTTTTACACTGTGTGAACACAGATTTACAATCTATCTTCTTCATCTTATATTTCTTATAACAATGGCCGAAAAGATTGATGTTCAAATTGAATCAAGCCAAAGTGTGAGAGGTTTTGTTGTTGATGCTAATAAAACAGAA
This sequence comes from Gentiana macrophylla, assembly GCA_026214975.1. Lineage (NCBI taxonomy): Eukaryota > Viridiplantae > Streptophyta > Magnoliopsida > Gentianales > Gentianaceae > Gentiana > Gentiana macrophylla. The sequence continues at coordinate 43,330,558 of CM047805.1, read as the reverse complement.
TTAGCTATCAACATTGGTCGAAGAATAAGAAGATATGCAGGATTGGAGAATGTACTGAACATAAGATTGGAGACAATCTCATATACAAACGTTGTCAGTTTTTGGAAGAATATTCAGGTAAAGGAAGGAACTGAAGCATTCAAAACAGTTGTGAATGGACAAGAAATAGAAGTTTCCTCAAGTCTGCTGAGGGAAATTTTTGATTTTGAAGAAACAGTAGATGTTCCAACAAATCCTGAGGCAATAGGATTGTCCAAGATGGATTTTGTTGATAAAATCAAGACAAATAAAGACACCAAATCAATTCCAGGCATCAATTGTAGACACATTGGGAATGAGTACAACCTGCTGAGCAAACTCATTGCAAAGAATATATTAGGTTTGGTTGGGAGTATGGATACTCTATTAGGACCCAAGATAGAGCTGATGATGATCATCTGCAGGAGTATGAAATTTGATTGGGCTGGATACTTTATTCACTACATGAAGAAAGTAGCTAAAGAGGAAAGAGAAGGGAAAAGGAAGTCCAAGGCCTTACCCTTAGGATTAATGATTCAGACCCTGCTGAATCATTTGGAGATTCCTGATGTAGCATCTGAAAAGATCAATCAGTCCAGATACAAGAAAGAGATTGATTATGCTATTCCTGGACTAGATGATGATGAAGAAGGTGTTGCTGAGGCTGCTGATGATGATAGTAGTGGAGATGATCGTGATCTTGATGGTCGATGGAGTCAAGAAAGCTCATTAAGAAATCATTAAACCTCTTGCACCAAAGAAGGTTACTGAGAAAAGAAAGGCTGCAGACTCAAGGAAGATCACTGAGATGTTAAAGCCTAAAAGAACAAAGAAGCAAACAGCACAGACTGATGAGTCTGCTGAGGGTCCAGCTGAAGATGAGATTACTGACCCTGCTAGAGCTGCTAGAAAAACTGTTGTTGAGATCTTGAGGGAACAACAGAAGGAAGCTAGTAGAAAGAGAAAGTCTACTAGAACTGATGATGATGAACCCCTCTCCAAGAGGATGAAGGAAATTGCCAAAAAGAAGAAGTATGGCAAAGGAAATGAACTAAAACTCTTGGAAAAACAAAGGGTACAAGAAGAAGAATCAGTAGAAGAGGAAGAAAAGGCTATTGAGGCTGAGCCCTTAACTATCATCAAGCCTGTGGAAATTACTGACTCCTCACCAGAAGAGGTTGCTAAGCCTACTGGAAGTGAACAGGTTGTTGTTGAGCAATCTGTTGAAGAATCACAGCAGTCTACTATACCAGAGCCTGCTGTAGAAACTGTTAGATCTACTGAAGCTGCACAAGTTGTTGTTGAGCAACTTATAGAAGAACCATAGCAAACCACTGAAACTACACCTGATGTGGTGAGTGAAACATTGGTTCAAGACCCTGCAAATCCTGCAATAATTCAGGGGGAAGAGCAGTCTGCTATTAACCCTGCTGATGAGCATATAAGTCAGGGGGAACCAAGTGTGATACAGATGGAGGTAGTAGGAACTAATATTCAAACTGAGACATCTACTGACCTAGAAGCATCTGTGGAAGAAACTCTTAGTCTTCTTGTTGAGACCTTTGGAGGTCATCAAGCTACTGAAACAGCTCTTAGAAAGCCAACTATGCCATATGAGAAGGCATCTAAGAAGGACAAAGTAGATCCTAACTTCAAAAAGGTGCAAAACTATTTCCAATGGAAGTTTGGATTCTACAAGAAACAGAAACCAGCTGCTGATCCAATGAGTGGATTTGAAGAATGGGCATTTGATCAGCTGGGTGTGGACAGCCTATTGGACTTGATAGATACAACCTTGCTGCAAACTTGGCTGATGGATCTGCTAGATGAAGGAAAGAAGAGTGGAGCAATCATGTTCAGAGATCTAAAATTCACACCAGATAGTGACTCATCTGATTCTGATGATGATCCCCCCATGTTCCCAGGGGAAACCAGTGGAGTGGCTAAAGAAACAATTATTGAAGCCACTGGACAGGGAACCAATGATGGTGCAGTAGCTGAACCAACTGATATTGGTAAGTCTGCTGAGGGCCAGCAGACTAGAGAGGTGGATGAGGATGAAGAAAGAATTACTGATCACAATGAACCCAGTGCCAGTTCAGAGGAATCAATTGTATATCAAGACTGGATTGACACTGAGGGGACCTTATCCACAACTGCCAATATTCTAACAAAGATTGGTAATGCTAAAGGATTTCAAGTGGATAATGAAGCTGTATTCAATCCTCAAAGAGTGGAACAGGAGGTTCAGGTTGCTGAGATTCAGACAGCACCTGAGCAAAGGTTGGAACAGGAGGTACATGTTGCTGAGTTACAAACAGCACCTGGACACAGGTTGGAACAATCTTTGGGTTTGGAGGAAACCCCTGTTGTTGTTGTTGTTGAAGAGGCTGCTGTAGTGGAGCCTACTGGAGACAAGGCCACTGTAGGGAAAGATAGTCAGCAGGCTGCTGTTGTTGATGAAGAAGAACAACTGCTGGACTATGACTACAGTGATGAGGAGTTTCAATTATTTGAAGAAGAAGTTGTTGTTGAAGAACCTGCACAAGATCCAATAATGGAAGATATTCTTGGTGCTATGGTTGAGGAAGGACCTCCCCCTGCTGGGAGAGATATGAGTAAAGCAATGGTCATCAGCAGACAAAGGGTACAATATAATGTTGAAGAGCCTGCTGATGGGATTGCTGGAGGTATGACTGGTGGAGTGCCAGTAGAAGTGCTGAATGAGTTGAGGACTGTCAGGAATGACATTCAACAGATAAGAACTCAACTGGACAGGCAAGAGCAAAGGTTTGATGATTTGATAAATTTGGTGGAGAATAGAGGGAGGACTACAGAAACAGTTGCCTCCAATATCACCTCAAATCAATATGCTCTTGCAGATCTTACAAAGGAAGTGAAAGGCATCAAGCAAGGGAATACAATGAAAGAAAAGTTTCTGCAAAATCAATTGGAATCCATCCACCAGAAACTGGACAAGCTTGCTGAAACACCTAAGCCTGCTGAGGCTGCTGGAACATCTCACCCTGCTGGATTGGATCCTAAGATTACTGAGAGGATCAATCTACTGGAGCAGACTTTACAATCTAGGATTACTGCAGTTGATACAAGAACTGAAATTATGGAAGGTCAGCTGAGTAATCTGGTAATCACACAGGAGAGTGTTCATGCCTTACTGTCCCGGTTTGTTGATGATGTCACTAAGGGGGAAGAAGGCCAAACAACAGTAGCAAAAGAGGCTGCTAGAATGTTTGCACAAAAAATATGGGAGGCTGAAACTAATGCTTTCAAGGAACCTGCACCTGGCAGAATTCGACTTACTGATGATCTCCTGAGGCAATACAAGAAGGAGTACTACAACAAAAGGAAACCTTATCATGACAAGGGGTTTCATGAAGGTTTAAACTCTTTCTTGGGATTGAAATTTTGGGAAGCAATGGTTAAAGCCTTAAGGGCAAATCTCAGAGCTAGTAGAGGTGGAAGAGGTGGTAGAGGTGAAAGAAGTTTACCTATCACCAAGGCAAAAGACTCCCTAGCTGAATTTAAAGAGCTATACATGAAGTTTGGGTTCAGGGTCGATCAGATGAATCTCATTCTACCAGAGGCCTGGAAATGGTGGAAAGAAGTGAATCCCTATATTGATTTCACTTTAATTGAGAATGAGTGGATGAGAAACATGATAGAAGAGATCAGAACCTATCAAGAGCAAGTGGAGAAGGAAAGGCAAGAAAGAGAAAGAAGACGGTAGATCAGCATACTCATTTGTCTTATCTTTGTTGTATCTAGACTGTAATAATGTGAACAAATGTTTATAATGAAAGATGACCAAATTTGTTCTGTTTTTGTTTTAATCTTTTTGCTTTGCTGTTAGGTGAGGGTAGTGGCATCATCACCAAAAATGGGGAAATTGTTGGACTTATTTTATGTTTTGATGATGAGTGTCAAACTAACTGTTATAGTGCAAAGGCAAAAAGATGTCTAGATCAATTGTATAAGTTTATTAGAGTTTGATCTTTGTATAGGTTTGATCAAACATGCACTGTATTGGCCTGCTGATTGTTATCAGAAGACTAGTCTAGGTCAGTAGGGTAGATAGTTCAGTAGACTAGTCAGGAACCTGCTGAAGACTGAAGACTGAGGGGTCAAACTCAGTAAATGAAGACTAAGGGATCAAACTTAGTAATTAAAGTCAAGGATATGCAATCAGATTTTAGGCAAGTCTGTGATGACCTAAACTGATTACATATACCTTGTGTAGAAGGTCTAAGTTCCATAAGTTGGATGATGTTTGGAACTTGGTTATAATTAAAAAGGTGTAATCTAACTTCACAGATAAAAGTTAAATAAAAGAATCAGCTGCATTGTATTTGATACACAACAAATCATTGCTTCAACGATCGATAGGTATTACAAAGCAGATCGATGAACTCACTGATAATATACCTCGATTAATTCAAGATTACATTGGAAGATTACATGGATAAGGACAGCCAACTACCTCTGATTTATCAAACAAATCAATGGCTGAGATTAAAAGAACGTTGGGATGATTCAGGACTTTATCCAATGGTTATAAGTCAAAGGGTGGATGATCGGATCACAAAAGGATTCTCGATTAAGTCGATCCTATGAATAGTGACAGAAAGCAAATCGGATAGGACAAAAAACAGGAACGGTTATATTTGAATTTCAAATAGAAGTCACATGCACTCCTACCTATAAATAGAGGACTTTCAACTCAGAAGAAGATGATGATTAATAAACTTTAAGAGAAAAATATAAGAGATAATTCTGAGCTGCAAGAACACCCTGCTGAGCCTACTGAGCTTAACCTTACTGATCCAGAGAAAATCTTCAAGTGTATTCTGTATTCAAGCTACATCAAGTCTACACACTTGAAGACTGCAAGCTGCTGATTATATCATCCTAATCAAGCTGCTGCAACTGAATCAATTACTTGATTCAATCACTCTTTTATAAGAACCTCATCGAGGACAAAGAAGCATCCATTAGGTGTGAAAGATCATTGTTTGTGGTGAGCCGGTGAAGAGGCAATCCTACCCTTCAAGGACCAGTGGAAGACTTTGGAGCAAAGAATCCTACATGTTCCAAGTGTTCAGTTTGTGAAGCCATAGTTATTGGTGAAGGACAAGCAACTTAGGAATCTTTGTAATAGCTACAACAAAGATCTCTAGTGAATTACCTCCAACATCACAGGAGAAGAGTGGACTGACAGGATTACACCACCTGGAACCACTATAAAATCTGCCTACTTACTTTCTGCACTTACATTCTGCATTTAGTATATCAAGCACATCAATCTACTGAATCTAGCAACTGAACTCACACACATACACTACTGAGTATCTAATACTTAGTATCATATTTAACAACAAGTAATAAGGCTTAATTTTTGATATAATTCCGCTGCACAAATTCAGTACACTCAACTATCGATGAACTCATCGAATATCGGCAGGCTCTTGAGGTGTCGGCAGACTACGGAGGTATCGCAGTTCTTTGAAGTTCTTTGAGTTTGTTAACTCCAAAAGTTTTAAGTGTTAAGTTTATTCACCCCCCCCCTCTAAACTTAACCAAAGCCTTTTCAAGGGACCAACAATTGGTATCCGTTGTACTAAAACCAATTGGTGTTAGTAAAGGTGCTACTTTATTTCCTTATACCACACCTTCACAAATACCATGGGTTGAACGCACATAGGCGGGCGAGTCTTGTATACCCAACAATCTCCCCCAAAGACTGCTACCCACTCAACCGTGGTTTACCACGACGTCTTGTTGCCGGGATTCGAACCCATGACCTTTCTCTCGCTACCGCTTTTTAGGATCAAGCGCTTACCGTTGTACTAAAACCAATTGGTGTTAGTAAAGGTGCTACTTTATTTCCTTATACCACACATTCACAGCGCCATGGGTTGAACGCACATAGGCGGGCAGAGTGCTGTATACCCAACATTTATGATTTTGCTCCCACTAGTCAACTACTCCCAATTGACTTTCAAGAATTATTAATTTCTTTAGTGGACAAGATCCCACTGAACTACCGCGACCCCCGCTTTGGCTTGTGGGCCAAAAATAGTCTAATAGGTAGGCAACTCTTTGTCAATCGTATCTTATACGACTCTTGTTGTCTGACTAGTCAACTATTTGACAATTTTCATCTTATGAAATAGTCAAACCCTTGCCTCTAAAATCCAAACGACCCCGCTTTGGCTGGCGGACGAGAGAAGTCTTAGTCAAGTCATAACCCCAATATTCGTGAGATCTCATACGATCATATCTCAATAATGACGATATACCCGAGGTAGGTCAACCCCGTGCTTTGGCTGATGAGTTGGGTCCGAACAAAGGCTCTTCACCGTCATTATAATATGGGGAGGCAATTTCAATTTGATTCTTTGAGGTGGAAGTATTTATGTAAATTAATTCACTTAATTAATTTCAAATTAATTCTCTTAATTAATTTAATTATGGTCTCATCATGTATATCTATCTCAATAGACAACATCCTACACATTCATCTTGATCATGCCTAGTTATGCATCTATCGTATAATGTAAAATAAATACAAGCACAAAATAAATAAATGCGTAAAGTAACCAGTATGATCATGGACTTTTCCTAGGTGCGGTTTCGAATACAAACTGATGAAACCGCGGGTCACAGTCTAAAGGTAGTTGCAACCGTCAATAGGATCTTTAATGCTCCATTCTCCAATGTGATCTTTATTTTCTTCTTTCTTTGGTCTTCATCTTCCGCTCCATTCTTGTTACATTTAATTCTATCTAATAAAATAAATACACCCGCCGCACACAGGGGGAACTAACGGGAATGAGATAAATGCAGAAAATAAACTAGGTCACGTTTTTCATAATGGCCTAGGACAATTTTTAAACCAACAGAAAATTTTAAATCATTCACATCTATCCTATCGGTCGAGTCCATGATCAATCGGGGTCCATATAATCATATTATATCTACTATATCTAATCCATATAATAACATATATCTTATGAAAAAGATAAAATTAAAATTTAACTACTTGCGTCTTTATTAATCGATTAGCGTTTAATCATTTAAATAATTTTACCCAATCAATTAACTAATTAATGATTTTAACCGAAATAAAATTAATTTAATTTTAAACGATTTTAATTTTAATTAATTATAACTATTCTAAAAATAAATTAAAATTAAGTCTCTTTGGTTTCTTTCTTTTTGATTCCTAATCAAAAGGGATGCCTTTGGTTTCCTAAACCAAAATGCATCTCCCTTGGCCCTTTCAAAAATCATAATTTTGAAAAGGGCCCTTTTCCAAAATCAAATATTTTGAAAAGTGCCCAGGCCTATTCCAAAGTCAAATATTTTGAAAAGTGCCAAGGCCTATTCCAAACAAAATTTGGAATGGCCAATATTTTGGTTGATATGCCTGGCCACTTTCCAAAATCAAAATTTTGAAAGTGGCCTAGGCCTAGGCCTTTCCCAAATCAAATATTTGAAAAGGGTCTAGGCCTATTTCAAACAAAGTTTGGAACGGTCATTATTATTTTAATGACATGTGGTATCCCAATGACCCAAACTATTTGAACAATTGGTTAGCCACATGACACAACTAAACAAAAGTTGAATTACCAATCACAACTATGAACCATATTGAATCACAAAATACACAAAACAAAATTTAGGGATCCACCACCTTTGACCAGTCAACCGTTTCCGGCAGCAAGTTGCCCCGCAACCGCCGGCCGCCGATGGTGGTGCCGCCGCCAGTCGCCCGAGCACCACCGGATCCCCCTTTTTTTCTTTTCGTGTATCGTTTTGCGAATAAAAAATCTTTCATCTTTTAATTACGTGATTTAAACGATAAAATTATCTACGCAAATTAACATGCTTATTGTTTAAGCTCGAAGCTCACTGCTATATCACTGTTAGGAAATCTACGCGGGAACGTAGCAGATTTTAATATTTATTTCCTATCGACCTAAAATTGACTTTGTTTAAGCAATAAACAAATAAGCTTGTAGACGGTGGTTACCTTGCTTGATCTAAAAGATCGACGCTTTGACCATCTAAGGAGAGTAGCGATGAACAGAGCCGCCTAAGCATTCGGCCTCTACCGCTAGTGCACACGAACAACCCGCCGGATTCCACCATTGGATTGCTACTAGAAAAATCCGGTTGCTAGACCGGCCTTTTCTCTCTCTCAACTCTCTCTCTAAGAAGCTCTCTATTTTTCACAAAAACTATTAGCTCTTGGAATTGTGATGTACAAAAGAGCTAGCCAACCCCTTGCTTATATAGGGTGTTAGGCGCCCCCCATGTCTCCTAATCTGATTGGGATTAGCTTCCTAGTAGATTGAGTAGAAAGAAAACCTTTTCCTAATAAAATAAGGAAAAAACTTTTGATTGATTTATCTCATTAATATTCAATATCTTATATTAAATATTTTCCTTAATATATATATTAACAATATCTTATATTAAATATATCTTTATCTTATTACCATAAATCTATTTTCCAAAAAAACAATTAATATCTAATATTAATATTATGGTAATCTTATTAATTAAATTGCACAACTCAAATGTATCCAATACAAAAGTGGCATCCCTCTCTCCCCATTAATTTTGGAATTGATATTTTCTTTAATTAATATAATACTATGATTAATTAATTGCAAAAATCCATGTGTATTATATACACATGATAATTTCGACATACAAATACATTATGTGTACATTTAATTAATCAACATAATTAATATCTTGTATCTTATTTATTCATAATAAATAAATACCACCATATTAATTTACCACTATAACCTTTATAGTATGAGATATATTCTTTCCTTATTTGGTTATCAACTATAACCATATTTTAATCTGGCTAGATGTTCATATGTGTGTCACCCGATATGCTTCCGATTATGTTGGTCGTAGGCACAAAGTGTAAATTACGAAAATGCCCTTCATACCTAACGATCACAGGGATAGTGTCTAGCAACACACCGTGACCCCCAATCATCGGAAGAGGCAAATGCAATGACTACAACCTTTCATGTGAAACAGTTACCGTGTAACTTACAATCCTATCACCGTAATAATATCCATACGGTCATATGTCGAGTGTCAAGCATCAACGACCGTATCTTATAATCTGGATATCATGCTCTCTCGAAGTAACTCATTTACTCCCACTTTGCAAAGATTCACGAGAGTAAGACAATCCTTATAAGAAGACCATTTCAGATATTCAATCCCAATCATAGGAAACGCGATTCCTGGACGAACTAACATGTATACTCCGTATGCTTCAGTATCATACCCAATCACTACCGCATGATGGTTAGGGGAAACCTCAATAGTGTCAAAGCATGACAATCCACACCGTGATGCCATGTTGACTCCGGTCCTAAGGATAATTACACAACTGCCACATAGTGTGACACTTAATGTAAGTGGGCCAGTCTAACGTACGCATTCTCTAATACACGTCCACGTACAGTCCAAGTGTCTCTACACTTAGATAGACGAGATCTATCCCTACCCTTAAAGACATGAGACATCTAATACTTGCTAGCCTGTTTATACTATCATTGCCCTGTTTAATAGTACGTCAGCCTAGAGAAATTTAAGTATCAAACTTATCAAAATGATTAGAGATATCATCAACCATAATTGCCTATCATGGTTTCTCTATCACAGTTTAATACTAATGACATTATCATATAACAATTCATAATTGGTCCCTTAAAAGAACAAATATATGACAACAGAAAAGTCATTTAATATATGTATAAACATAAAAAAAATAATAGAAATGATCTGACCGGGTCAGACCTGGTCCAACCCGATTATGTTTAGGACACTATTTCTACAGTACCTTGTCGTGGCGTTGGCCTAGAAAAGCCCCAACCGCCAGATTGCTTGCATCACACATAAGCTCAAAATGTAAATTCCAATCCGGTGCATTGGCACTGGTGCACTTGTCAATCGCTTCTTTAAAGTCTCAAACGCTTCCATGCATTTATTATCAAAATTGAACGGCACTTCTTTCTCAAGCAAATGACTGAGAGGCTTTGCTATGCGTGAAAAGTCTGCGATGAACCGTCTGTAGAAACCGGCATGTCCAAGAAATCCTCTCAGAGTTTTCAGATTTACTGGTGGTGGTAACTTTTCAATCACTTCGATTTTTGCTTTGTCCACTTCAATACCTTCTTCAGAAATTCTGTGACCCCAAACAATACCGTCTGACACCATAAGATGGCGTTTCTCCTAGTTCAGGACTAAATTCATATCCTCACAGCGTTGCAGAACACGCTCTAAGTGTGAGAGACATTCTCCGAAAGAGTCTCCAAAAATGCTGAAATCGTCCATGAAAATTTCCAAAAACTTTTCTGCCATGTCGGAAAATATTGCCATCATGCATCGCTGAAAAGTAGCTGGTGCATTACACAAACCAAACATCATTCTTTTGTATGCAAAGGTCCATATAGACAAGTGAAAGTCGTTTTCTCTCTATCTCATGTTGCAATAAATATCTACAAATAGCCTGAATAACCATCCAGAAAACAATTGAATTTATGTTCACCGAGTCGTTCCAACATCTGTACTGTGAACGGAAGTGGGTGATGGTCCTTCTTAGTGTGCTCATTTAATTTGCGGAAATCAATGCACGTGCGATATCCTGTGACCTCTCTTGTCGGGATCCACTCATGATTGTCATTTTGCTTTACCGTGAAACTGCCCTTCTTTGGTACCACTTGGGTGGGACTTACCCATTCACTGTCTGATATGGGAAAAATTATCCCCATTTCCAATAGTTTAATAACCTCTTTCTTGACCACTTTTTTCATGTTTGGGTTGAGGCGGCGTTGTGGTTGGATACATGGTTTTAGCACCTTCATTCAAGATGATTTTGTGTACACAAATCTCGGGACTTATTCCTTGAATATCTGCCACTGTCCATCATAACGCTTTCTTATGTTGCCTCAGCATTCTCAACAATTGGTCTTCCTGCAAACTAGTTAGTGATGATGAAATAATAACAAGAAGCAAATTATCGGAATCAAGAAAAGCATAATTAAGATTAGAAGGGAGAGGTTTCAATTTCAAATTCCTTGGTGGCTCCTCCACCGAAGGTTTTAATACTGGGCCATCCAGTTCTAATTCCAAATAACGGTGCCACGGTTGTCTTACAAAATAACCACATGTATCCAGGTGAAAAATCAATTTTTCTATCTCTTGGTCATACTAATCTCCTTCATAAATGGATAAAGTTAAACATTCTACAAGCTTATCTTCGAAAACCCGCGATTTAGCATGATCCGTACAAATAGAGGATACAGTATCTATGAATGAACATGACTCTTGTGATGTGTATGGATGTTTCATAGCTTTGAAGATATTAAAAGTGACCTCATCCTCATTGACTCTTAAGACTAGTTCGCCTCGTTGAACATCGATAAGGGTTTTTCCCATGGCTAGGAATGGACGACCAAGAATGAGGGGCGTTGAAAACCCTTCCTCCATGTCCATTACCACAAAGTCAACTGGGAAGTAAAATTTATCTACCTTGGCCAACACGTCTTCGATGACTCCTTTAGGACGCTTAATAGATCTATCTGCTAATTGGAGAGTCATCTCAGTGTTTTTGAGATTTCATATTCCTAGTTTCTTATAATCCTCATAAGACATGAGATTAATGCTTGCACCGAGATAGGAAAGCACTTTCTTAAACAAAAAGCCCCCAATCTCGCATGGAATGGTAAAACTATAGGGGTCTTTAAGTTTAGGCGGAAGTTTGTGTTGCAATACTGCGGAGCACTCCTCATTAAGACAAATGTTCTTATATTCTTTTAAACATTTTTTGTTCGAGAGGATGTCTTTAAGAAACTTTCCATATGTGGGAATGCTGATTAGTGCTTCAATGACAGGAATATTGACATTAAGGTGACGAAATGTGTCAAGGAAACGTGCATACTTCTTATCCGTTCAACTTTTTAATTTGCTCTCTAGGCGGTTAAGGTAAAGATTCAAGATCAATAATTTTAGGGTTTGAAGTCATACCTCCCTAACCTTTCTCCTTGGATGAAGATGATGATGCTTCCTTGAATGTTTGCGCATTCGGTGGTCACCATGTGTCATGATCCTGCACTACTTTCTTTGAAATGTGCCCTGAGTTATGCTTCACATGCTCGGTGTGAACCATGCCATGTTCAGTGTTGGCCATATCTTTTTCCAAACTTTCTGGTTTGTGAGTGTTCCTACTCCTGGCGTGGACCAGTCCAGATCTGGCACAGGCCGTACTATCATCAGTATTTTCATCTCTAACATGTTCATTAAATAGAGTCTGTAAATCGCTTGCCCTTGGATTTTTCAATATTCTCGGGACTTTGATCCATTCCTCATCTTCGCTTTCTGCTTCAACATATCTATCACGTCTCAAGAAATTCTCAATAATTTCTTCTTCTTTACTGAATTTTGTTTCATTCTCATTTCCGGTTTGTTTCGGTTCGGTTTCTCATTCCTTTCATCCCCAAACCGAACCGAATCACTTGAAAACCAATGGTTCGGGTTTGAACCAATTTCGGTTTGGGTTCGGTTTGGGTTCGGTTTGAACAGCTTTATCTATTAATGGTTGTTCGGTTTGGGGTCTCGTCTTTTGCATATATCATAAAACCCAAAAATAAGATCGGTTTGGATTGGTTTAAAATATAATATATATATATATATATATATATATATATATATATATATATATATATATATATATATATATAATCGGTTCGGTTCAGGTTTGGATTGGTTTAAAAAAAAAACCAAACCAAACCAATACATTTCGGTTCGGTTTGAAACCAAACCGAAAAATTCGATTTGTATCGGTTTGGGTCAAATTGGTTTGGATCGGTTTGGATCGGTTTGGTTTTCGGTTTCTCGGTTTTCCTGCTCAGCCCTGATTCCTTGTTCTCCAGATCTTCTTTGAAGTGATCATCCAAATCATCTTCCACTTCATTATTTCCGGAGTTCTCTACTCCATTGATTCCACATATTCTTCCACTCCGGGTAATGACAGCATTCACATCTCTCGGGTTCCTTTCAGTATTGCTAGGTAGTCCTCCCGGAGGTCTACTGTTCTTTCGTTCTCCTTCTCTACTCAAATGATCTTCCATATTTCGCATAGATGCTTCTATGGTTTTCATTCTCATATCATGTCCACTCATTGAGTTTTCAAAGTACTCATATCCTTAGTAATTGTGCCTATAGAAGTCATCATGGTTTCCATATTCTGAGCTTGAGTAGACATCACACCCATCATATTTTCCATCAAATTTTCCTATTTGCCAACTCCTTCCATAGGCGGAGTTGAACTTTGAGTGACTGGTATTCTTTGGGTGGTGTGTTGGGGGGTATGATCTAGGTGGTGGTGATTGGTGATTTTGGTTCGAGGTATTTCCTTGATAACCTTGGTTTTGAGCATTTGCATTGTATGAGCTCTTGTACTGAGTAGGATACGGAGGTTGTCCTGGATTGCTTGAGCTCTCGGACCAGTGAAAAGTAGGGTGATCTCTTCTAATGGCATTGAATGAGTTTGAATAAGCATTGTTCAAGTTCCGATGTTGTTGCATAAAACTAACTTCTTCCCTTGAATATCCTTCGGATTCTTCCATTCCCAGTGACATGTTGTCATCATTTCTCATGCCATCGTTCGAATATTCACTAGATACCTTGCCTTCTGAGCTTACACTTTTGCTTGCTTGCAATCCATCAAACTTCCTACTAAGATTTTCCAAATGTGCTAAAACTTCTAAGTTTGATGTAGACTCACCTACAAATGCTACTTTCTTTGTGCTAGAACCGGTCCCACATTCGGTTATTCTTAGAAATTTTCTCAATAGCATCATACACAACTTGTGCTTCACTCATCATCAAAGAACCACCACATGCGTGATCAACATCCACACGTGAGTCTTTTCTCAATTTTATGACAAAAGAGTTGAATTTGCATATCAAGAGAGTAACCATGATCGGGACAGGCTCTTAACAATTTCTTAAATCTTTCCCAAGCACTTCCAAGTGTTTCCTCGGATCCTTGCCTAAAATTAGCGATTTCAACCTTCAAATCCAAATTCCTTCCCGGAGTAAAATATTTCTTCAAAAAATCATTTTGAATGTCCTCCCAACTTGTCAATGAATGGTGTGGGAGTGACCTAAACCAATCTCGTGCCTTTCCTTTTAAGGAAAAAGGAAACATTGACATCCATGTCAATTCTCGATGAACACCTTGACTCTTGGCCGTATTACACAATTCTTCAAAAAGATATAAGTGATGATGCGGGTCTTCGTCATCCTCACCAAGAAACTGAGCTCTTGTGTCAATCAAGCCAAAAAGATAGGATTTCACTTCAAAGTTATTTGCTCCATCATTGGGTAAACGAATTGGATTGTTGGACTCATTCCTTCTCAAGGTTTTATCACAAATGGTTCTTGGAAGTGGTGGATTATTACGGTTATTTTGGTTTTGGTTTTGGTTATTCCGATTATTGGGGTTTCGGTTATTGGGATTTGGTTGTGGAGGAAGATTTTGTAATGGTGGATTTGGATTATTGGGGTGTTGTCCATGACCTTAGGCATGAGCAAGCCCTTGTTCAATTGGTGTTTCGTCACTGTTCTCTACCATATCTATTCTTTGATTCGATGATCCTTGGGAAGATTCTTCACCAAGAGGTCCTTGACTGGTCTGACCACGTCTATTCTCTACTCTTAACTGCCTTTCATAACTGTTTATGTCGGGCTTATATGGAGTGAGTGGGGCCTTACCGCTTCGGGAACGGGTCATCAACTACAAGATAGAAATAACAAGAAAACAATAAAATAACACTTGGCTACTTACCCGAGAGGTAAGTAACAAAGAAACAAAATAGAAATGAGGTTTAGAAAGGTGTTGACTCATTCACAAGAATTTTGAACTAATGCAAGTAGTAACCAGTACATAATAAATTGCCGTGAATCCCCAGCAATGGCGCCAAAAAGCTTGATCGGCTTAATCTGGGTGTCCAATCTAACCGGCAGTGTACCGGGTCAAATTGTAGTCTAGTTTGGTGAACAAAGTCGTCTCCTCAGGGACCGCAATACAAAGTGTGGTTAAACACCAATTAGCTATTATTATCTTGATCTAAGTCGCTATTTAACATAAAAGTAATGCTTTTACGTCACTAATAAATTTAACGATTAATAATAAAGGTACTAACCAAGACAATTTCATTGAATAACAGTCTCTTTCAGTTTCAAGGATGTAATCACTCGGCCTATTAAGGGTGTCCAAGTGTGTGAAACGGTGTACTCCTATTCTAACAATTTCCCCTCATAAGAGTGTACGAAATTTTTCTATGCCTCTTCCTTGGTTTAAGAGCCTTAAACCTAATGATTTGACATGATAAATTCACGAGTACAAACTAGTTCATTCCCCGGATAAAAAATTGAACTCCGATAACGGTCAACTTTACCTTCCGGTTTTTCTACCTCGTTCTCACACCTAATATCTCCGTTCGGTATCAATTAAGAGTGTGTGTGTGTGTGTGTGCTAGTATTGGTTAATTACTCCAACACAAACAAGCAATCAATACAAGTAGAAAAAGCTTCAACATAGTCGAAAATAAACATACATAACATAATCATTATCCGATCAACCGAAAGAGAACAATTAGTTCAACTACAATGTCTTGGCTAGTTACAAGTTTAGCTACTCATTACTACAAATATTAACATAATTAAATTAGCATTCATAGCAATCAGATTAACAAAACAAAGTAAAGCTAGAATGTTACCGATTACAACCGATGAATTGTAAAAGAGAAAGCTTGCAGTCTTCTTCCTAGAACATCAATGGAGTTGACTTAACTTGATGTTGAGCTTCATCCGATTACCCCAAGAGGTTGAGCCAGCATTCTAAGGATTAACTTGTGATGAAATTAGCTAATACAATGGAACTAAATTTTGGCTCTAGAAGCCTTTAAGAAAATGGTGCCTGCAAGAAGATAATGAAGAAGATGATGATGAAGAGCCTCCGATCCCCATTTTCTCCTTCGATATATATATATATATATATATATACCCTTTCAACTCCGAATGTGAATAGTGAAAATAATGCTGAAGGGGTCCATTTCCGGTCTAAGCTGGACTTTTCCCGGTCTAGACCGAATATTGGCAGTTAGTTGGCTGTCAGTTTTATAAATGCTCCATAAATGCGATGATCTGATAAATCTTTTGGCATCCGGTCTAAGCCGGATTTCTTCGGTCTGAGCCGGCCATCTTTGAGTCCAATGTAACGAAATTTTATAATAATTATTCTGATAATTATATTTTCGTATCCGTCAAGCTTTATGTCACGACCCCAAGGCTTCACCACGTGGTATCTATAACAAAACAAAATGAGAAAAACCACGGGTAATTCTGATTACAAAAGCAGGCTGATAAGCCTCAAAATATGTCAAAATAGTGAGATTTTATGATATTTACTATATACAAAACTAAACCATATTATCACAATAATTACCATAATTGATACGAAAACGTTGCTAAAAACTCAAGAAATGGGATTAAATCATAGCAAAATACAACATCTGGTTGACATACATCACAAACACTCCCTTCTTGGCTCTAGACTCCAGTTTACCTTCACTGACATGATAGTAAACTGTGCTTCCAAAAACCCTTAGACCTGAGTAGTCTGCTGACTTTCCTGACCAAACCTCAAGTGGTGTTTTGAGCTTGATCCTAGTGTAAGACCCTCCATTGATTAAGTAGCAAGCTGCACTAACAGCCTCTGAACAAAATCTTCTTGCCAGACCAGAATTAGAGAGCATGCATCTTGCCCTCTCCATAAGAGTTGATTCATTCCTTCTGCAACACCATTCTGCTGTGAAGTATCTCTTACAGTATGATGCCTAGCAATGCCTTCATTTTTGCAGAATTCATCAAACTAAGACCAACAGAGTTCCATTCCATTATCAGTTCTAAGTCTCTTGATCTTCCTCCATGTCTGATTCTCTACCAAAGCCTTCCACTGCTTGAAGTGCTTGAATGCTTCACTCTTGTGCTTCATCATAATTACCCAAACCATCATTGAATAATCATTTATAAAAGACACAAAGTATCCGTGACCACCCAGTGACTCCACCCTTGAAGGTCCCCAACAATCAGAATGGACATAATCAAGAGTCCCTTTTGTGATGTGAATTGCTTTTGGGAACTTGCTCCTTTGTAGCTTCCCATACACACAGTGCTCACAAAAATCCAGCTCCTTGACCTTATGTCCCTCAAATAGATCAGACTTAGATAGAATTTGCATCCCTCATTCACCCATATGACCCAATCTCATATGCCACAGCTTGGAAAGCTGTGACTGATGAACCTCTGATAATGCAACAAAGAATAAATCGTCTGATGAGACCCTTGTAGTATGTACAATGTCCCCGCGCTGATACCCTTCAGAATCACACTTGAACCCTTATAGACATTCACCACTCCACCTTCACCCCTGAACTTGAACCATTTGCTGTGGAGTAGACTAAGTGATATCAAATTATTTGTCATTTGTGGAACATGCCTAACCTCCTTCAGTGTGCATAATTTACCATCATGTGTCCTCAACTAAACTGATCCAATCCCAACTATTTTGCAGACCTTACTGTTAGCCATAGCAATATGGCCTACATCCACCTACTGATAAGTTGAAAACCACTCCCTGTTTGGACACACATGATAAGATATCCCAGTGTCCATAATCCACACATCTCTGTGCCATGCTGACTCTGAAACTGCTAAGGCCATATCTTCTTCAGAGTTGGTGTTTTGTTCTGCCAAAGCAACTGTACCCTGCTGGGTACCCTGCTGCTTCTTCCTTTTTGGACATTCATTTTTTCAATGTCCCTACTCCTTGCAGTAGTTACAGACATCCTTAGCTTTAGGCCCCTTGGAATTTCTCTTGAATTTCTTCTTTCCAGGATTTCCTATCCCCCTGCTGATTCCACTGGCCACCAATCCAGCAGACTGATTGTTTGTCCCAGAACCAGATGCCTTATGGCTAGCTCTCGAGCATGGAGTGATGATCTCACATCCTCCAATGACACTGAGTCCTTTCCAACAATAAAGGACTGCACAAAGTTTTCATATAATGCAGGCAATGACACAGGTAGGAATCTTCATATCAATATTCCTTACTCAGGAAATATCGTGTTCAGCTGGTCTAGATGATTCCTTTCCTGAGTGCCCTCATGCATCCTTAAACTGAACAGAAGCTGTTTCAACAACAACTTGTTGGTTAGAGACTTTGTCATGTATAGACTCTCAAACTTGTACCACAGCTTCTCTACTGTGTCCTCTTCAGCAACCTCTGTGATAATATCATCTGACAAGCACAACATAATTGTTGAATGTGTTTTCTCCTCTAGACTGGCTCTTTCAACAGTGCTTCTTTCTGTTGATTTAGACAAGGAACTCCATAATCCCCGCTTTTTCAACAAAGCATGCATCTTGATCTGCCACAGACTAAAACTGTTCTTTCTATAAAATTTTCAATCTTGACATTTAAAGCAGACATCTTTCTCACCAGAAAAGCTTGCGTAGATCCCAAATCATAGCGTCAATTATGACCTTTGTTCCAATCTACCTTGCTTAAGACAGATAAACAAATTTCTTGATGAATCTGGATGCTCTGATACCAGTTTTTTTATGACGGATCGATCAAGACGTGATGGTGATTGTGAGTAAAGATAAGCAATTGACAAGCAAACAAACACATAAACAAGAATAACACATATTTAACATGGTTTCCGGCAATGTGCCGACTACTCCACGGACAAACGAGGATATTTTATTATCACGAGAAAGTTACATCGGTTACAATTAATACAGACAATATCTATAGCCTTGGGAATCCAACCCTAACCGACTAAACAGTCAACCCAAACAATGACTGAAATACCTCAGAAGTAACCTTATCCAAAACCGAAAACCATGCATTCGTGTTCTCCAAGTATGCTGACAACCAATCTCAGCAGACTATTCATCAGCAGCCCAAACATCAGCAGGTTGATTAACCCTGCTAATCTGCCCCAGCTGAACACCAAATTCAGCAGGCACATTCATTCCCTGCTGACCACCACAGTTTCCACACAGACTCTACTGAGTATTACACACAGCAGACCAAACTCAGTTGCATTGTTAAGTCATCAGTACAGTTTTATATGCCAAATCACGAGGCAAAGTGTTTTTTCCCTTTTATTTTTTATTTTTTTATACATGCTCGTTTAGCGATTTTCTTAAAAGGGGGAGAGCCTAAAATCAAATTTTCTATTTTAGAATAAAGAAATAGGACATGGGATTTTAAAAAAAATTGCGATAAAACAAAATAAAATTTGTTGGACGAAAATACCCTTACATACAAAGAAAAATTCATTCAGGTTCAGGTGTGGTGAGAAACGAATTTGGTCAGTTATTTTGTGTCTTCTATTCAATTTTTTATGCAGCTATAACTTTTGATTTAAAATTCCAACTATCAAAATTCTTTCGCCATAATTAATAGTTTTTCGTTCTCTTTACTTTGATGTCTCATTTGATACTTTTCTGAAGTAATTTCTGAAATCCGACTATGATAAATCCTTAAGCGTAAAGGCATGCGACACTTTAAGGTAAACCGTCAAGTAGCCGCATGCTATACTTGGTACATGGACTCTACCAATATTTGCACATTTTTTTGATTTAGGGAATACTTGACAGGGTTAATGTGTGATATGAAGTGATAGTTATCTCCCAAACTCACTGTAAAAACAAGTGATGAAAAATGAATAAAAATCTTTAAAAATTAAAACAAGAAATAACAAGATCTGGAATTATAAAAATAAATAAATAAATAAATAGTTTGTTGCAAGACCAGAGCAGAAATACAAACGTTCAAAGTTTTGTCTTTATAAGTAGTAGCGAAATTGATAAAGTAACAGCATTACCAGGCAATAGCATGATACAAGCTTTCTTGAATATTATCAGCAATTTGTCCTTCATAACCCGAGGGACATGACTCAAGTCTCAAGTGAACATATATTTTTACAAGTTGCTGAAAAGGGATTTATCGTTTCCTTAGGTGACAAAAAAAGAAAGAAGTAGTCAAATTGTTTCCTCAGCATTAGAAAATTCAAGTATGTAAGATATGTTTGTTTTTTTAGCTTGGTAATGAACTTCAGTTTTTTTCTTCTTCCCTAAGGCAGAAGAAGTACTTAGGCTTCATATGTAAGATTTGTTTATACACCTAAACATGCTGCAAGCTAGAACCCCTTCATAACCAGCAATTGTTACGGCATTTGCGGTAACACCCTCACTGTGCCTCACAATAACACCCCCACCGTAACACCATCGTAATTCTTACAGTAACACCCTCACAGTGACACGTTCATTGGCAGTAACACATTTACAGTGACACCAAACGTTGACAGTAAAACATTTACAATAACACCAAGTATTGACAGTAACACTCTCATAATAACACCGTCACAATTCTCACAGTACAACACCGCCACAGACCTCACAGTTCTCATTGTACCACCATCACAGTACAACCCATAATTACACCTTCACATTGACACTTTCATTGACAGTAACACTTTTACAATGACAACATGCATGCATTGACAGTAACATCTTTACAGTAACACCCTCACAATGACACTTTCATTGACAGTAACACCTTTACAGTGGAACCAAGCATTGACAGGAACACCTTTATAGTGACAGCAAGCATTGACAGTAACACATTTACCTTTACAGTGATATCAAGCATTAGCAGTAAGACATTTATGGTGACATCAAGCACTGATTGTAACACCTTTACAGTGACACCCAACATTGACAATATCACATTTACAATGACACATTCACATCGACAATAGTTGGACAATAAAGTCTGACATGGTATCATGTCGAAACAGCATTCTTGGTCACGTCCATCTAAGCCAAAAAAGGTTGAAAGGCACTAAGTCCACTGATCGGTAGCCTTCATTCAAAATATGGACCTATCTTTGCAATGTCTAATTGTTTTTATTCCCTGGCACATCATGGTGCTTATTATGGAAACACTTATCTCCCTTTAAGAAGTCATGTTCTCTTGCATCAAAAGTGATCAAACTCCATGTCGATACATGAGGTCAACCTTTGTGTGCAAGCTCTATAACCAATTGTAAGCCTGAGCTTTTTTGGGCAATGGATTTTCAGCAAAGTCACTATAATCTCGAGATCATCTCTCCAATGGCTCTTCAAAAAATCCAATGTATGTCTAAGTTCCTCGTGAAAATAGAAATGGTAAGAATTAACAGCCTTTTTTCAGAGATGGCCTCCGGTTTCTTGGCCATCCCCTGAACCAGATAGTTTTTTATCATTGGCTTACCTCATCCATGTGTATGCAATGTTTTGGGTTAATTCTTGATCAGTCTGGTTGTCTACTTGTCTATTTGGTTTGGTTTTACATATTACTTTATACAATCACTGTGTAACATTACATACTGGTTCAAATGCACAAGCTTAAACACCCTCATTTCTAGCTTGACGGAAACCTAGGGTAGCTATGTGTGATTATGACCCAAAACCTAACTTGCCATTTCAGAATTCACACATGTGATTCTTATGCCTAGGATTTAATGAGTAAGATACACCAAATCAGTAGGGTTGAAGGTTCCTTATACCTTTCAGCCTATAAATAGCCCAACACAGTGTTGAGGAACAACTCAATGATGGAGTCCAAGACCGAGGTGGCATGGTAGGACAATCCAGTGACGATTCACTGAAGATTCCTATTGGCCCAATAACGAGGGCACGAGCCAAGAAGATACGAAATACATTGGAGAATTTAGTAGTCGAGGTCTAGGCCATGATGACGTGTGATTCCTTAATTGATTCCACTATGACGATGACATGTATTGTGACAACTAAGTGGCCAGATGGCCCACCTCAGATGAAGCCATGATTCACTACGGGAAAAACCTCGGTTGTGGGCTCTTGAGCCAAAAATCACCACAAAAACATAGCTCACAGTGGCGGACCCAGAAAAATACTCAGTGGGGGGAGTAGAAGAAATTTGAAGATCGTAAATTGTGTTTTTACATTTTTTTTTACCTACAAAACTACATCATTTTTCGAATCTCAGTGGGGGCAGTGACCCCCACCCATTATTCACTTAGGTCCGCCCTTGAGCTCATCTTGTAAACTAAAGATTTCTTCATATATCTAGGATGGTCGGGTGACAACACGCTGAATAATTTGAAGTAGAAGTGCTTTTCTTGCGCTAAACTCTTGAGTGAAGTGTTATTTTTTCATTGTTTGATTTGAAATGTTCATAGCCATGACTTTCTTGATTGATGACTTGAATTTCATTGCTATGAGTGGCTAGTTTATTGTAGCCAAGATAATGTAGTAGTTAAAGTAATTAGCTCTTTAGTGAATATGATTGATTGTTGAGTTTACTAGTTTTTGTGAAGTTAATTTCCCTTGCTTATTCTTGTTGATTAGTGGGGTTAGAGTCATGAACTAGCATTCACACATGCACACTTAGATGGGATCAAACGAAGATTCTTTGTGTGGAAAAATGGGTTAAGGAACCAATAGTTAAATCTAAATTAGTGACAATGATGTCGGGCTGCTAAGTGCGGTTTGTAGCTTGTTTACGCAACCATAGAGATTCACCATGTTTATCCATTTGTTTGATAGTTAAAATCGAACCGGTGACGCGGTGTTGGTCTGCTAAGTAAGCTTGTGGATAAACATTGCAGTGGTTGGGTACCGGACTGATAAAATTAGATGTTTGGGCCATTAGCTTGCACACAACACCATCGGAAGGTTGGTAGGTTAAATTCACTCCCATGAACTATTGTTGCTAATACTTGATCTCTGATTATCTTGGTTTGTTTCTATTTTGTTTGTTTCATTAGTAATTTTCATTTTCACAATTCAATTTCTTGTTATTGTTGATTCAGACCAGTAGTATATAAGCACTTAGTACTTAGCATCACAATCCACGTGGGATACAACTCACTTTCTAGAATTATCTAAAAAGTCGGATCACCTCCCCCCACACACACACACACTGGGATACAACTTGACTCACTTTCTAGAACTATCTAAAAAGTCGGATCACCTCCCCCCACAACACAACACAACACACACACACAAAAGAAAAAAACCTCATTAGTCATTATTAAGCCACATTGCCTCTATAGAAGTCTTTTGCTTGCCACGATCGTTAAAAGTTAAGGTTTGGCCGGCCAGGCCAGGTGAATCATATGGACGGCATGAAACGGCTGGCTTCAAGGGAAATGACAATGTTTCCATTAATTAGGTAACTTCTTTTTTTGTAACCACACTATAACCTCGATAAATTAATATTTGATAAACGAATAACTTCGACAAATGAATAATTTTCTCTGGTCGCGATTTGGGCAAAAGCTGGGCTTAAAATAATGTTCGATAAATGAATAACATCGTTAAAAGAACATTTATTTTGGTCCCGAAAGTATTCATTTATCGAGGTTATACTGTACACACGCTCGGTCTGCGGTTGTTAATTCCTCCTCTTAACAGCGCTTGTCCTCCACACTTCTTCTTGGCATAAATTTCTGCCGTGATTTGTTGAATTTCAATCGTTTTTTTTATATTCTAAGAAAGCTTTGTTCCTGTTCATGTCCAACAACTATCAAGCTCGTTCATGTTCATGTCCAACAACTTTCTATTCTTTTCCCAGTCGAACAATAGGGTTGTAAGTCAATATTACTCCCACCGCACTTGGAAATTGTATAACGGGAGATGATTACCTTTTGGAATGTAAATTTTATTTGGAATTGTCTTTATTGCCTAGTATTTCTCATGAGTTCGCTGTATTTCCACTTTCGCTTGCATTTCAGTTCCCCATTTTTGTGTTGTGTTTCTCTCTTTACTATTGATTTGAATAAGCAAAACTAGTCTTTATAACTTCCAAAAAAAAAAAAAAAAAAAAAAAAAACTGTGTCTTTATCCAATCAAATACGTCTTTCTTCCCTAAAATGTTGATTTTCAAAAATTATGTCGGAAAAATATCAAATGGGTATCAAAATAAGAAACGAAAATATGAATTATGGTGCGTCATGATAGAAGTTTTAGATAAAAAAATATTGAATAGGAAAGAAAAAACAACATTCAAGATATACCGATTGTGATTTAATTATGCCCTGTTTGGATTGACGGAATTATATATAAGGAAAAAAGAAATATAGTAGCAGAAAAGAAAGGAGAGGAAAATAAGAGATTGTGAAATCTATTTTGAGTGTTTGGAAAGAACTAGATAGAAAAGATAGAGATATAGAGATCGTTAATACATTTATAAGAAAAATGAATTGTTTCCTTCTGTTTCTCACATGTTTTAAAAAAAACGAGACCACTCAATTTGTAAAGAACTTTATCCCTCCTTCTCCCTTACTCTCATTTCCTTTCTTTCAAACTAAAACAATCCAAACACCAAAATTTAAATCCGTCCAAATTATATCATTTCTTTTCCCTTCAAATCATTCAATCCAAACAGGGCCCAAGTGTATTGAAATCCTACTTAACCAAATTGACCGGAAACCCTACACCCCAGGGAATTCGGAGAAAAGCTATTATCCATCAGTAATTTATGGGTAATACACCAAATTGGAGGTTGAGATTTATATTAAACTTACATTCCGTCTTAGTAACGGTGTGTAGGGATAAATTCAACGAATCTCAACCCCTTGGTTGGTTATCACTCAAGAATATACCTGTTGTATAATAACTCACCTCTAGAATTTGATCATTACCACTTTCCAGAGTTAAATGATCATTCCGGAGAATGCAAATCAATACCCATCACTAAATATATCATTTCAGAGAATATAAATCAATACCAGAGTTAGTTCTCTGAATTTATGGAAAATTGCAGCTTTATATATCATCACTACAGACAAAGATAACAGGTTATATAGAAATGGATCGAAAACGAGAAGAATTCCTCCAAAAATAAACTCTAACAGCAAGGTAGATAGTAGAAGAGCAGTTACTGAGATCAAACGAATTTGCAGAGACATGGCTCAATGGAGAGGTTACCACAAATAGAAAATAACATGAGAATTAAAGTTGCAGTTAAATTCCTATGATGAAATCCCTTCACAAACCACATGAAGCATTTTGTAAGAAGAAGCTCCGACAAAACGCAGCATAATCAGTACACTGTTGACCTGAGCCAATATTAAAATGACATATATCGATATCAACAAATGAAAAAACACGGGATAAACAAATTCAAACTGACATAAAAATCCATTAGTTAAAAATCCATTAGTTAAAAATCCAATAGTTAACCCTAAAAAAAACAAATTCATTAGTTAACTAATTTGAAGCACATGAAGGTATAAATTCTGCTTACATTGGGAAAATCAAGGCATGCTTCGATTTCTGGAAGAAAAAAAAATCATTAGTTCACCAAATTTCAAACATACGACAGTAAAAATACTGCTAATATCAACATCAACTTACCTTCGACGTCGATAATCCTCTTCTATCTCAGAAATTACTGACCTCAAACGCGTTAGAAATACCGGGATATCAGGTTGGGGATTGGCCCTCGTCTCTCCCTTCTCCTCAACCACTCCAGTCTCCTCGGGATTGGCACTTGTCTCTCCCTTCTCCTCAACAACATCAGTCTCATCAATATTGTAAAGCACTTTAGAAATACAATCTAGCAACAATCGCTCGATTTCCAAGTACGGAGGATCAGGTGGAACTAGAGTTTCAGCTCCAAATTCATCCTTCTGTATTTTACATTGTTTCAACAAAGACTCTTCAGTCCCCATCATATCCTCTATGCTAAACTTTCTAAGCTCAGACAAATTACGGTCCAACAAAATGAAGGACGGGAAGGCATCAAGATCAAAAATCCATGGCATCTGTAAGAAAGGAACTTAATAAATAATACAAATATTAGAGTTGTTATTAATTTGCAGCTATTGATTAACAGTCCAACCGAAACCCTCACTTGCCTGTTTCATATTAAGGGAAACGTGCATTAGCCTGACCTCATCACCAAACATTCCCTTCAATTTTTTATATATACCATCTTTCCCATCTCTCCCATGAAGCCGATTAAAAACTTTCGTACAGTACCATGAACGCGCGTGGAAATATATTACCACCACCTTCTACAACTCAGGGAAAAAAAAAAAAAATAAAATGTGCCTTGAATTAAAAACTCAAATACATTTTATGCCATACATCAAAAGGAAGGAAATGTACCAGCTGTTCACTTCTTGAGTTCAGTATACCCTCCATAGCTTTGTTGAAATTAGAGTAGTCGTCAAACTTGTCAAACCGGTCACCTGCCTCCATCTATATGTTAAAAAAAACTCTCATTAGTTAATCCAACCGCTGAATTTCGAGACCCCATTAGGAACACATGGGCAATTCAACATTAAATCAGGGATGACGAGAATTTTTTTTTGAAGGAATAAGAGAGGATATGTGCAAGAATATCATCGGAATTAAATAGGCCACTATGATATCACACTACTTGTCGGATCAATTCACTACATTACAGACTAGCCTATTTGTCTAACAAAATCAAACAGTGGCACGGATTTGTAACTAAAAAAACACTAGGACAGGGGTTAAAAGCCCTCCGCCTTGGGAAATTTTTAGGTAGTGTGTACCTACGTAGGTACATACTACGTGACACAATCAGAGCCACAGGATCAGAACTACACACCACACAAATAATTTCAAGTTTCAACAAATTTCATCCAAATTCCTCTACCGAAATTTTTAAAAGGGACAAAAATCAAAAGAAAGAAAAGGGAGGGGGCGTAGAATGGAAAGGAGCCTAACGTATTTGAAGTTTCAACAAATTTCATCCAAATTCCTCGGCCGAAAATTTTGAAAAGGGAAAAAAAAATCAAACAGAAAGAGAAGTGAGGGGGCGTAGACTAGAAAGGAGCAAACCTTAACGGAAGATAGCAATGGCTGCCTCGGTTCCTCTGCCTCCGCGCTGCTCGATGACGTTTGGGGAATGTTATTGAGGAGTGCAGGGGCGACAGTAATTACGCCGGTGTAGAAAATTAGGGTTGTAGAGATTGGTTTTAAGTTTAGGGGGTTTCTAGGTTTTTCTCTTTCTCTTTTCTCTTTTTTATTTTTATCTTCTTTCTTTTTTTATTAGAAATAACATCACATGTAATAATTGTTGATAAACTAACAACTTTTCTTTCAAGTAGATAACAGACCAATAAAACTCTTATTTGAAATCTTTTCTCTTTCTTATCCTTATCATCAGACTTGGACATCGCTAAGCACCAGAAGCAGATCGATGAGTGTGTTAAGCTCGAGGAGGAGATCAATCTCAGATCTACCTGTCTTCTCTGTGTTCTCACCACAGGTCTATAGAAACTACTCTTATTGGTCTCTTACCTACCCCTATTTACTTTTGACATCCTATTGCTTCCGGCACCACAAAAACATACTATCGGCACCACATAAATATTTTTATTAATTTCTTACTTCACACACCACAAATATAATATTAAAACTACTTATTACACAACAATTTTTATAAAATGCAAACTAGTCCTCTAAAAAATTAATCATACAATATTATACTTGTATTAATCTAGCTAATTCACTAACTTAATCAAAACTTAAAAAAACATTAAACATACAAATACTACCCCTACGTACCAATCCTTAAACATTAAACAATAAACCCATCTTCTTCCAACACCACATCATCTTCTTTCACCACCCCCACTTCATTTTCTTCATATCTCCTTCACCTCCACATGAACAACAACCATGGAGCTTTCATCAAATACAAATTTTAAAGATCATCATCATCTTGAATCAACTCAAATCAATCACACACACATTGCAATGAAGAAGATGTAGAAATCTCACTTGAATACAGCATTTTCTAGCCAAGTGGAGAAGAAGATGAAAGCATCAAATGTGGTAATTTTCTAGTCAAAAATCGTATTTTATGTTCAATGTGAATGGGTAAACCTCCTACATGCATCTTACAATGGTAGACATTGATTGGTGGAAGAAATCATGGTTTTTTTTGTTGTTTATGATCTTCCTAAGGCATTTCCCGGTGTTGTATTACGTTCTAGAGCGTCCTGCCAGAAGCTCGAAACGTCACCCAGGTGGACGCTCGTAGTCCTTATGAACGTCAGCCACACTGACGTTTTCAGTGGAATCACTTTCAGCCTTGTAATGGCTAAACATTTGTGTGGATGGCGTTCATAATCAGAATAAATGTTGGTGTGGCTGACGTTCCAAGGACGCTTGTGAGGGTGACGTTGCTTGGGTGCAAGTAACGCCAGCATGGCTGATGTTTGGTTCAGTGAGAGTCTGATCCCCAGTGCAGTTTAAACGTCAGTCATGGTGACGTTTGTTTAGAAAGAGCAACGTCACCCTTAGGGAGGTTTGTGTATTTTTCAACACTTTTTATTCATTTGTATTGAACTACCATTTAATTGTTTTTTTTTTAATATTTCATACATAGAAACAATGTGATGAAGCAAATAATGACAAGAGCAATAATACGGGGCCAGTAGAAGACGACGACGAGGAGTGTTTTAAGGTAAGAAATCATTAAGTAAATATGTTATTCTGTTATACTTATCTCAATTGACTCTGACGGTAACTAATACAAATGTACGTTTTTGTAGCATTGGGCTGATGAAATGATCGATGTGGATTAACAACATCTTAAGAATCTTCGAGATACCACGCTTGCCTTGAGGGAAGACACACCTGAAGAGTTATCAACCGATACGGCTGTTGGATATACATAAACCTGAATCCGGATACGATCCATAATTGGATCGTCATATCTGATTCGAAACACCGATCGAGACACTCGAGCATGCACAGCGGAAGCTAAGAATCGAAATTCGTTTACAATTTTACCACGACATGATTCATATAATAATTAATAATCTACAAGAAGGTTTAAGATTTAACCAACCGGGAGAGAAGCCGTGATCTTCCGAGTTGTATCTCCAAGCGACGACTGGTTGACATCGATCCTCGTAGTAAAACCTCCTCGAATATGCTCAAGAAACACTCCAAGTTTTCTTCTTCCCAATGACTAAAACAAGAAAACAAAATTTCTCTTTTTTTCAAAAAAGGTGCGTCCCTTTTTTTTCCAATATGGCATTGGTTTTCCTATATGCTAACATAAGTCTCCTAACTTGAGACCTAAATTAGTTCCTAGGAACTGTTCCAAAGAGATTTCTGTTTACACTTGCATATGCCAACTTCCGTTTGACAGCCAACATCTCCTGCATCTTTCTGTTTGCAGATGACATTGCTGATTCGATCAATATCTACCTCTGCTTTTTCTGCTTCTTAATCCAGTACGTATCCTTACTTATGTTAAATCTGCGATTAACAGAATGAAGTTTAAGCAACCTTTCCTCAATGCACCACGGATTCCCTGTTCCAAGAACCCCCCGTGACATACAATATTCACCCCTGTCTCTTGACAACCCTTTAAGAGTTCCAATTGTGACGTAATCCAATGATCTACGCACATCGCTCTTAATCCTTCCCAATTCATGGGATATTCGTCCACATCGAAAGTACGTGAACCCATTTATAACAGTAATTAAATTTAATAGAGTTATAAATAAACCAACAACAATCCAATAATTGTAACTTACACAGATTTCCACCATGTACGAAAAGTACAATAAAAATAACTTCGCTATTTTATAAACAATGTTTACTTGCGCTACACGCAATACCTAATTTAATTTTATTCTTCTCAGCTTCAAAGACACTCTTCTTCGAATCTTCGCCATTGTTCTTCAATCCATCACGTGCTTCTGAGGGTCTTCTTACAATAATCCTTCACACACTGTTCTGCTTGACCTCCTGAACTGGAACCCTTCTGTGAAAGCCAGTACACACCCCGCCTTAAAACCCTGATTATGTCTGTCATATCTTCTTTAATCATTGCAGTGCAAGGTTCGTTATCGAAAACATAAAAAATACCAGTCTGGAGCAAATGACGTCCCTTTTGGTTTTTTGTCAACAATTAAAAACCATAAAACATGAAGCCCTGAATAGGGGTCACAAGTGTTAATGAAAACCTTCCCTTTAATGTTAATTGTATAAAGGTTAACATCATGACCAATACTTTGATCTGAACTCATACCCTGACTAATAACATTCAATAATTTACATTCTCCCTCGTCGTCAATGGTCAATTTCTCATGAATTGTCTTTAACCTCTTTTCAGAAAACTTCTTTTGCCTATAAAATGTTTTATTCCTATATGCTAACATAGGTCTCCTAACTTGAGACCTAAAGTAGTTCCTAGGAACTGTTCCAAAGAGATTTCTGTTTACACTTGCATATGCCAACTTCCGTTTGGCAGCCAACATCCCCTGTATCTTTCTATTTGCTGATAACATTTCAGATTCGATCAATATCTACCTCTGTTTTCTGCTTCTTAATCCAGTACGTATCCTTACTTCTGTTAAATCTGAGATTAACAAACTGAAGTTAAGCAACCTTTCCCTCAACAGACACGGATTCCCCTGTTCCAGGAAAACCCCCCGTGACATACAATATTCACCCCTGTCTCTTGACAGCCCTTTAAGAGTTCCAATTGTGACATAATCCAATGATCTACGCACATTGCTCTTAATCCTTTCCGATTCATGGGATATTCGTCCACATCGAAAATACGTGAACCCATTTATAACAGTAATTAAATTTCATAGAGTTATAAATAAACCAACAACAATCCAATAATTGTAACTTACACAGATTTCCTCCATGTACGAAAAGTACAATAAAAATAACTTCGCCATTTTATAAACAATGTTTACTTGCGCTACACGCAATACCTAATTTAATTTTATTCTTCTCAGCTTCCAAGACACTCTTCTTCGAATCTTCGCCACTGTTCTTCAATCCATCACGTGCTTCTGAGGGTTTACTTTCCAATTCACACAAACTGGGCCGGCCCAAATGACTGAAAGACGATCTGCTATCGGAAAAAGCGTCTCGAGGCCCACAAGATATAACCTTAGGCTTATGAAGGTTGTCAATACCAGAACTAAGACATCGACTAAGAGTGGGCTTCTTATACGCACAATGCCACACATCCACATTATCCCTACTGAATAATTTCGATCGGATATCCATAATAGGGCCTCTAAAAAGTTAATTCATTAGGCCTCTTGACTGTGGACAGTTTCAAAAAAGCTTTCCTCTTGCAGTAATTGATGTCCGCCTTTATGTTTGAATTTTCCAACCTATACGTAATAGACCAAGGGCATTCCTTGTCCTTCAAACTTGCATACGCGTTACCAAAAAATGTCATATTCAAACAACAACATACTGGGAAAACAAACTGAGCCTGTTTACAATCAGGTTCAAATAACCTATTGTCGAAAAACCTCACTCTGACTCAACCTTCTGATTTCATTGGGCATTGAGGTCTGTACATCAAAAAACAACTGTCGATCATCACTGACATATTCTTCATCTTGTTTAATGCCCTGTCAATTAAACTAGGGTACATTAATTTCACTGTTGAAACAGCTGATCCCGATTTGATATCAGTACAATCAGTCTCGTAATCACCCGACACCTTTTCGCCTAAGCCAATCTCCATTTTTTTTAAATGTACTCCTAAATGCTTTTCTCAGAAAATGCAAATAAAAAACTGATTTACCTGTACCTATAACACCGCGTGAAAAATAAATGGAATAAGTATAATCTGACAAAATACAATGTTACTTTAAATAAAGTAAAAGGATAAAGTGGCTACAGGAAAAAGAAAGGGAATATTGCTTTTAGCTTTAGTGGTGGGACCCATGTGTCGGCTAAACGGGGCAAAACCTGTAATATTATAAGGTTTTGCTGACGTCATTTGGGCCCACACACCAATATAAAAGGGGGAAATCAGGTTCCTCCTGAATCCATTCACAAACAGAGGAAAAATTGCCTCCAAGCCTCCACAAAACCTTGTATGCATACAAGTTCTCCATGCCACGACAAAAAATCCTATTCTGCCTTCAGGGCAAATCCGTCTTTTTAACTTATCCACACTGCCCATCTATGATGCACCGACACTCCAATATGGGTAACGTGCGCCGTATCCGACACGCGCCGTATCCGACACGCGCCCGACACGACACGCGTCCGACACGCGCCGACACGTGTCGGACACGTGTCGGACACGTGTCGGTTGATTTAAAATAATGTTAAATTAAATTTTAAAAACCGACACGCCGGGGACACGGCCGCGACACGCCATGGACACGGCAAGGACACGGAGCGACACGTCCCCGACATGCATGGGGACACGTTCCGACACGGCTATTTATATTTTTTTAATATTTTTTTGTATTTTTTGTATTTTTTGTATTTTTTTATATATATTTTTGTATATATATATATACTACGTGTCCCCGGCGTGTCGTGTCCTATATTTTTTAAAGTTGCCGTGTCGCCGTGTCCGTGTCGTGTCGTGCGCCGTGTCCGTGTCGGTGTCCGTGCAACATAGCTGCCCATTAATTCCACTATTCATAGTATACTATTTATTTAATCTACTAAAATAATTTGATATTTCGTATGCCAGAGTCTGTACAGAAAATCATCAAGACGGAGAACCACACCTCCACTGTCTGGTGCAGCTTGAAAAGAAAATTTCAACCAAAAACCCAAAATACTTTGACATAACATATCCAAATAAATCTGCATCCTATCATCCAAACTGCCAAATACCACGACGAGATACAGACGTAGCCGATTACATCGCGAAGGGGGGCATTTTGAGGAACGAGGATTGCTAAAGGCTTCAAGAAAAAGCCCAAAAAAGTCAAGAGACTCAATATGGTCAGCCATCATGAATGAGTCTACCACCAAGACAAAATTCCTCTCACGAGTATGCACTGAACAACCATTCACATATGCCAACAACTTCAGAAATCTCTCTTACATGGCATCAGCCAGATGGCCGGAACCAACTCCGATTTTCATCCCAAAATGGACGAATTTACTTAACGTACCCCAACATCTAACACAATGGGCTGAGGAAAACATCCAAATGACACGTAGAGACTTCATTGCAAATTTACATTTTGAAGACAGATATGACATCCAAATAGGCCATGACATTCTGAAAAATATGTTCATGGAACAAGCCCATGCCCATTTACTTGACATTTTGCCTGACACTATTGATCTTGATACAGGATCCGGAACAGAAACCAGACCGCCCACTCTCAATGATCATTGAAGGCCCAACTAGATCGGGTAAAACAACATGGGCTAGAAGTTTGGGCCGTCATAACTATTTCTGTGGGGGGGGGGGGGGTTGATTTTTCTACCTACTATATTAACGCACTATATAATGTCATAGATAATATCCCTTTCCAATTCCTCCCGTGTAAGAAATAATTATTAGGTAGTCAAAATGATTTTACTGTTAACGAAAAAAAAAAACAAGTGATTTCTGGGGGAATTCCATGTATTGTATTATGTAACCCAGATCAGAGTTATAGATTAGCTATATCTATTAATAGCAGGTTCTCTGACTGGGCATCAGCAAATGTAATAATGTATGAAATAAATCAACCCCTTTATTAATCGGTGTAAAAGTACATTCTGACTGATATGGTCATTACAGATAATGTTCCTGAAACTAAACTAGCCCCACATAAGTACAATGCATTCTCATGAATGTTGTCAATGGTTCCAGTAGTACAACCACCGTATTCAACTATAACACAGTCTTCTTACAATATTCCTTCACACACTGCTTTGCTTGACCTCCTGAACTGGAACCCTTCTGTGAAAGCCAATACACACCCCTCCTTAAAACCCTGAATATGTCTGTCATATCTTCTTTAATCATTGCAGTGCAAGGTTCGTTATCGAAAACATAAAAA
Organism: Gentiana macrophylla; assembly: GCA_026214975.1. Lineage (NCBI taxonomy): Eukaryota > Viridiplantae > Streptophyta > Magnoliopsida > Gentianales > Gentianaceae > Gentiana > Gentiana macrophylla. The sequence continues at coordinate 43,296,533 of CM047805.1, read as the reverse complement.
ATATCAGTCATCTTCACTGGACTAGATGACGTCCCTTTTGGTTTTTTGTCAACAATTAAAAACCATAAAACATGAAGCCCTGAATAGGGGTCACAAGTGTTAATGAAAACCTTCCCTTTAATGTTAATTGCATAAAGGTTAACATCATATATATATATATATATATATATATATATATATATATATATATATATATATATATATATATATATATATATATATATATATATTATTTTACAGTTAATAAAATAAAATCACATAAATACCTGTTGGATATATTATGAGGAATAAAATAATTTGCTCTTCACTAACATTTGCATGTTTGAAATAAGAAATCCACATATAAAATTGTAAACTTACTATATTTAGATTTTTCCAAACAGACTATTGTTATCTAACATTCTAGTTGATTTCATCATTTAGACAATTCGGTAACTAAAGATACTCAGACTTCAGACTTCAAGTTTCGGGTTTCAATTTTAACAAACGGTCCCTTAATTTTATTACACATGATGCTTGTTTAGGCTTGAGGCTATGGTGGATAATTTAGAGCTGCTAACGAACAGAGTCGCTCGCAAACATATTCGGATTCGGCTCGTATAAGCTCGTGTTCGTTCGTTTGTTAAGCTTAACGAACCAAACTCAAACATATTGTTGTGTTCGTTTATTAAACGAACAAACACGAGCTAGCTCGCAAATATTCGTTAATGTTCGTGAACACACGCATATGTATGTATATTTTCAAAATGCTAACCATAAATCTCTAATGATATCTTAGTGTCACTTCACCCTTGAATCTATCGTTCTTCTTAATATTCTCCATATAACCTATTCAGTTAATACAAAACAAAAACAAAAAAACAAACATACAAACTCAGAAGACATTCTACTCATTTGTCATTTCACACTTGAAAGCGGTAATTGAAGAACATCAGGATAAGTTGTAAAAAGGGAGGCTTGCTCGTTCGAGCTCGGCTCGAGCCCGAACAATATATTAACGAACAGAGCTCAAACATAAAATTATGTCCGTTTGTAAACAAACAAACTTGAGCTCGTTCGTGTATTTAAACAAACATGCTCAAACATCATATATATTGGGTTGGTTAGAAACCGTTTACAATTTCTAGGTGGATTGATGTCCTGTCCTGTTCTGTTCCCTTGTTATTTTGTAGCATCTTGCTACTTTCAATAAAACTTATTAATGTTTTTAAAAAAGAATATTGTAACACAGGAAAATAAGTAGTAAAAGTAAATAATATAGGTATAGTGATAGTATAAAAAAAAACAGTTCCAGAAAAAAAAAAACTTTAGTAACATAAAAAAGAACTAGTAACCGCAAATAAAATATGTGCTTGACGAAAAAAATGTACTAACATTTAAACAGTAAACGTGCAATGACCCTTTTCTTTTGATAGAGTTTTTTTGTTTTTTTTTTTTTTTTTTTTTTTGGAGGAATAGATTGGTATTCAATCAATCTTACCTCAAAAAAGTATCCAATCAATGGATGTGTAAGCGTGCAGTGACTTGTTTTTTTTTTTTTAAATTTAATAAATTAGTAGTCTGTTAAGTGTTAATGCAGACAACAACATCAGCGAATATTGATTCTAAAAACAAAAAACAACTTCAGCGAATATATTAGTATTCAGTTAATGCAGACAACAACATCAACGAAAAATGTGGGATATATTTGAATCATTTTTAAAGGGAAAAGGGAGCTACTAATCGCCCCCAATCCCATCACCCTCCCCAATTTTTTTTTATTTTTTTTTTTATCAATCTTCTTTGTTTTAATTTTTTTGCTTGCATTTTTTTTTTGCTTGTAACTTTTTTTTGATAAATTATTTTTTAATAAATTATATGTTTTTGAAATCTATTCAATTTAATCTATCAAATGAGTCCAATATTGAATATGAAATGTTGTATTAAAAATAATTTTATCGGATTCAATATAATTCTTTTTATTAATATTATTTTTGTCATTTATCTTTTTTATCGATTATCCTTCATTCTCTTACAAGTATATGATATATATCTTTTTTAAGTTCATATACTTGAGTCATGTATGTTGAATCCGTCAAAGTTATTTTATGTTTCTCTGAAAATTATGTACATAGAAATAATAGATAAACGCATAAATTAATCATCAAAACCATGCATAAATTCAAAATGTTGTCCGGGTTGATCTATCCTCATTACATCATACCACAATTGAATACGTGCTTGATAATCACGAGCTCATTCGTCTGATGGGTTTGATTCGCCTGAGAAACGCCATATGATGATGGGTGGTACAGGGTATTCTGGGTACAAGAAAACTTGTACGAAGTGATTATCTTGAACATGACCGATAGTTATATGTTTCCGCTGGGAAAATGGAACTGGCGGGGATCTCAATAGCAAGTGAGTATGACAATGCGTATCATGCGAATTGAATGTATGCAGTACCACATTGTACGCTGAAGCTACAACAACCCCCAGTGTTACAACTTCCATCCAATAATACTCGGGTGCAGGTACTGCGAAGCAATTAAGTCTTGATAGTAGTCCTGATGCATAATTAATTTCTTGAGAAATGTTTTCTTACAAGTCCATATTTTGTTTAATCTCTTGAATAAGCATAAATCGTACTTGACGCCATTCATGTTCTGAACCATGGAGTTGCGCAGCTATTGCTCTGAAGCCACAATGACTGTCGCCTTTGACGTCAACACAATGAGAAATATAAGGCTGATAGCGTTTAGGAAATGTATAAATGAGGGGATCCTTTCTTTTACTCGCTTGAGAATTCAGAATATATGGTACCTTCTTTTCTGAAGTGGGTATTGAAAAGAAAGGCTCATGCGCCAATGTTACGATCATCCTTTCTTGTAGTCGACCACTTTTTGTTCTCAGGTATCTTTGGGTCGAATCGCATAACGAGATGGATCTGCCATATCGAAAAACCTGTCAATCATAGAATCTCGACTAGCGGGTTCCAACTGGCCAACTATCCCCACTAGGAACATCATTTGTAAAATTATTTCCAAATGACGAACTACCAAAGAATGATTAATTGTAGGAATCCATGTTATGAATTATGAAAATCAATGGAGTATTTGTTGAATGAGTATGTATGAAAGAGTTGGAGAAATTATGATGATTTTTTTAGTAAGTGAAATGAGTCCAATATATAGAGAAATTGAAGATGGGATGATAATGAGAAAATCTGAATGTGTGGTTAGAATTGATGATAAGAAGATAAGAAGGGGTAGGATTGAAGATAAGAAAGGGGTAGGATTGAAGATAAGAAGAATCTGAATGAGTGGTTGTGAATAAAAATGATAGAGAAATGGGTGGTAAGAATTGAAGATAAATAAAATCTGAATGAGTGGTTGTGAATAAAAATGATAGAGAAATGCGACTATCAATACCACACTTGTTTTATTGATTTTATTTACTAAATTTCAATAACATAATAATATAAAAAAATACGTGTTAAAAATCTATACAAAATTTTCAATCATAAAATAAAAACAACAAAATACAAATTAAGTTTAAAAAAAAGTATAAAAAAAAATTGTTAAAAGAAAAAAAAAAAAAAAAAAACAATGCTGGGACGGGGGGTGATGGGATGGGAGAGGGGGGGGTGGGTGATTAGTAGTCCTCTTTTTAAAAATGTAAGTCAACATTTATTATTATTATTTTTTTTTTTTTTACGAAATGAGAGATATATATTAAAAGAACAAACAAACAATGTTTACAACCGGACAAACGCCGGAAACACACCGGACCACCACCGGGAAAACACCGGACAAACGCCGGACTACTACCAGTCTGCTACTGGACACCATTACCTTACTAAAAAAAGAAAATAAAAGCAACTTGAAGAGAACTCCAAGTAGACCAAATTTTGTCTCACACAGGAGAACTTGATTTGGTAAGATAATAAAATGGACATACTCCGCAACATCGTGGACGTCCATAATCACAACGAAAACTAAACACCAATCAGCAGCAAAGGTAGAGACCGAGGCGCCCGACAAGCACCGAGATCGTCCGAGACTAACACACATACAATAGACACAAACTAACTTTAAAGTCCAAAACCGCCAACAGCCACCATCAACATTGCTGCCGCTGTCGCCATCACCGTTGCCGCCGGATAAAGATCCAAAGCCGGTCCAAGTATCGCCACAAACCATAGAATTCAGTACAAAAGGGATGAGGAACCCAAAAATCGGCGGTGAAGGTCCATTTTCAAAGACATCCATGGTCAACCAAAGCCAAGATCTATCTTTCAAAATCACCGACTGCCAAGCCGCCATGAAAATCCCTTCTCCAGTCAGCACCAATAGATCCAACTGGAAGCCCAAAACAGCAACATCGAAAATGAAAGCACCAGATCGAGTCCAGAATACCCTTTCCATATGAACCACCGCCGACCACGAAAGCTTTATGCCAGCGGAAGTGGGGTCGAAAAAGCTAGCCAGAAACGCCGCCACCTAGATCGAGAGAAAATGAGGGGTCCAAAAGATCTAGAATTGTTTTGGAGAGGAAAGAAAACAAGGAAAAAGGATGCAAACAAAGGGACTAAAAAAGCATAAATAAAGACGAAACGAATTGGCTTTAAAAATAAAAATAGCCCTTGGTAAATTTACCAAAGACGAAACTGATTTACTTGATACTATGGATGACTGGTTACGTAGGGACCGTTTCGTGTTTGTAGGCTGGTCCGGTCTATTGCTCTTAACATTTATCTATCCAGCCATAAGGTAAATTGGCAGCTACTCCTCCAATACGAAAATAATTATACATCATTCGCATACCTGTAGCAGCCTCGAATAGATCATAAATCAATTCTCTTTCTCGAAAAATATAGAAGAAAGGGGTTTGTGCGCCAATATCTGCCATAAAGGGCCCGAAAGATCAGAAAAAAATGGGTCCGGATCTCATGAGGGAATGATTTGGAAGATTCACAACCAAGAATAGTGGTAATTGCTAGCAACAGAATGGGGGTAGTCAATCGATATAGATTGATCCGAAATCTAATTCAAATCCAATATGGTTCGATAAGTGATACAGGGCTTAATGGAGCTCTTTTACAAATGATATCTCATGGATTTATTGGTGCTGCACTCTTTTTCTTATGAATCAAATCTCCCCAAGTAGGATACGAACCTACGACCAATCGGTTAACAGCCGACCGCTCTACCACAAAAATGAAATAAAAACAATTAGAGAGAACAACTAAGTAATAGGTGTATTATAGAAAGAATAGTTGATGGTTGATATGTTCTTTTAGCCTGATTAATTTTTTAGTAATGATAGAGGCATAATAAAAATTATACAACGAATGCCACAACATGATCTTCCACCCTTGATTTTGATGAGTGTTAATTGATTGTGATGTGGACCCATCAAAATCAAGGGTGAGAGATCATGTTGTGGTATCCGTTGTGTAATTTTTGTTGTGCCTCTATCGTTACTCTTAATTTTTTTATTTTTGGTAGCCTGATTATTAGGTTTTTTTTTTTTTTTTTTTTTTGAAACTGATTATTAAGTTTTAACCGTGTCAATGTCATCTTTACAAAATATTTTAAAATAAAAAAGAAACTTGATAAAAAGAAATTAAAAAAACAATTATAAAACAACGTGTTATTTGCCTGCCTCTCCAAAAACCCTAGAAGAACCCTAATAAAAAAATACTTTCTTTAGCCTCTCCTGCAATGTTGCAATTCCTACGTAAAATTTTCATCACTGAAAAAAAACGAAAATATGTTGAGATGATGGAGCTGCCCGAAGACGTTGTTTCAGAGATCCTATTGAGATTGCCGGTGCAATCACTGCTCCGATTCAGATGCGTGTGTAAGAATTGGTGTGACCAAATTAACAGTGCCCAATTCAAAGAAAAGCATATCGGTTACAGATTTGCAAGGGATGATGATGAGCATATTGTTGTCAAGAGGAAATATCATTGGCGTCATCTTAACGATATTGGTAAAATTAATGTTAGGACTGGTTTACCTTCAAAAAAGAAAGAGCATATTTTGAGTTGTTATTCTGATTACGAATCCCTCGCCTTGTGGAAAGCATCATATAATCTTGATATGGGTATTCGTTCTTGTTGGATAAGCTTTTCCACGAATGTCAACGGCATAGTTTGCGTTACTAATTTAAAAGATTATAAATTTAATATCATTTTGTTTAATCCTGCCTCGGGGGAATCTAGGAAACTCCCACAATTCAAGCATCTTCCTGATTTTATCGCTCATTTCTCGAGAAGAGTGGTAGGATTTGGATTTGATGATGCTACGAAGGATTATATACTAGTTCAATTAGTATATGAAGATCTATATTCTACGGACCGCAAATGTGTTGTATACAATCTAAGGACCGCCTCTTGGACGATGGTTGAGATTCCTGCATCTGTGTCTGCGTCTTGGTTTGAAGATGATGACATCATTCCTGCTTCCTTCTACTCCCATGGATCCATCCATTGGTATAAAGGGTGGGGACCTCATGATCCTCTTATACTTGCTTTCAACACGACTAGTAAGTTATTTCAAGATATTCAGTTCCCTCACGGTTGGAAAGATTTTAAGTACGCTGAGTATCCTTACCTAATGAAGGTTGACGAATCCAGCATTGCCTTGGTGGCTCATTACTTTGCACGTGATGCCGGTGTACACACAATGGACGTATGGATGATGAAAGAATATGGTGTCACAGAGTCTTGGACTAAACAATATTCTGTCATCAGCTCTTCATCTGTTGGAAAACCGTTATCTTTTTGGAAAAAAGATAAACTTCTGGTACAAACAAGGGATGGGAAGATCAATTGTTATGATCTCTCCAAAGGTCAACTATGTCAACCTGGGCAGTGTGACTCTAATTTACTTCCATATTCAGTTTTCGAGTCATTAGAAGTTGTAACCTGCTATGATAGTTTCGTTTCAATCGATCAAAGTTCAAAGTAGGAGAAGAATTGAAGCATCATTTTACACGGGCACTTTGGACTGTTGGACATGTGCTTTTCCTCTTCAATATGTCATGTTTATTTTCGATTATAGTCCATACACTTTCGACATGGGCTTAAAAGTTTATTTAGTTATGGTGTGAGGAGCTATTGAGCATTAGTTGTCCACCATTATTATTTTCTTTGGTTTCTTTTATCATATAGTCTTGTTGTTATGTTTTGATGTTGAACAGTGATTTACATGGAATGGAATGAATAATTGAGAATTTTTAGTGTTTATAGACAGTTTTGTTATGATCTCTCCAAATCTTTTGCCTCTTCTACCGCCCCTTAGGAGCCCGTTCGGATTGGTGTAATGTAATGTAATGGAATTAGGTGTTCATCCTTCTAATTACATCATTGGATTTCATTCGTTCCTTCACAAACCAAGTCCGAACGCTGCCTTAGAATGTATGAAACACAATCACAACGACTTCTGAGCGAGCAATCTCGAACTTGAGGTTTTTCATCAAAACATAGAGTCATATAGTCGTAATCCCTTTCATGTTGTCTATTATGCAAGTGGTCGTTGTGACTCGGAGAATTGCCCAACAATCTTACATAACGTGATTGTCCTTGTAACACATGAGTAGGTGTTAGATTAATGAAATGAGTGGTGTTAAATGTTAATGGCACCCCACAATTCTCCCGCTGGCACCGACCCCATCTATTTACAAAAATGACAATCAATAATGGCACCACAGTACTTACATCTATTTTGATAGCACACTTGTAACATTATATATCATTATATCCAAATCTATTTTACTTTTTTCAATCTTTGATAAATTTGATGAAAAGTTACAAACCCAGCTTCCCCCTTACCGAACTCCTCCGCCTCTGCACATATCTTCCTCGCCTCCGGCGATGATACCGGTTTTCTAGCCGAAGACGGAATCGATCTTCTGCCTAGCTCCGACAAAGACGTTCTTTGGCCTCTTTAGATGTTTTCAATAACACTTCCCTCGTCACTTTTCTTGGAGCCATCGCTGTTGTTGTCACTAAATTTCTCTCACTGCACGGCCACCGGAAGCCATAGGTAGACTTGGTGGTTAGCAGCGGCTTTTGATGGTGATGTGCTTTTTGGTTGGGTTTCCATGAAAATGGGCAAGTCATAAGTGGGAAAGATGGATAAGTCATGGATTAATTTTCTTGAATTCGGGGAACGCATATCTGAGGCTTTCTAATAGTCTTTTTTTTTTTTTTTTTTTTTAGTTGCAGAATAATTGTATGAATGGATCAACATTCGCTCATACAATATATATTTGATGCTTGCAAAGATCTAATCCAACACATTAATCGGTTTAGTTACAAGAAGAAGAGCTTGGGGCAGAGCCCGGAGGTGGAGAAGTGGAGGGATGAAGATGAAATAAGGACAAAGATAGATTTTGAAGAAGATGATGATGATAATTTTTTTAGAGTGGACACAGTTAAAAAGAATGTGGTGTAAGTGGTAAATATGTTGGAGTTGTTATTAAAATCGTGGGGCCAATAAAGAATCTAAAAATGTCATAAAAACGTGGTAATATAGTAAATTTTGATGGGAGTCTGTGTGTGATGCCATCTAATTTAATTTGTGGTGGCAAAGTAAAATTGGTGTGGTGCCAATAACGATGTCCTAATCAAATATGCACCGGTGACTCAGTGAGAGCGCATTCACCTCGAAACTTGAAGAAATATATATGCTCGAAAAGTAAATGTTTGGAAAAAATATGTCTCGACTCATGCGGCACTCATGCGGCGCGCAGTGCTCGTGCGACACTCATACGGCACGCGTGCGGCCCTCGTGCGGCGGAATCAGGCATATTTTTCAAATGTTTACTTTTCAAACATATTTTTCCAAGGCTTTTCTTTTCGGATCGCTTTGTTCTCAATCGACGAATGCAGATTACACATGGGAATCCACGGCCAGGTTGCACTTGCATCCGCCACATTCACACATGGGAATTTGGTCATAGTTTTCGAATTCTTCCCAAATTGATTTCAGTACGTTCACCGTAATAATTCACGATTGACATCCCTTTTTACTTACAACCGGTCATATCGCTACGTAGCTGGTGAATGTTCAGCCCATTGCCGGTGGAGAACCATTCCTTCAGCCATTGGCGACTTCTTTATACGCAATTGTTGAGCGCAAAGACGACTTGATTGTTTTCAAGATCCATGACACAATCATGGAATTCATTGTCCACAAATTTTCGCTTTCTTCGGATTCTTGAAAAACGGCTCCTTGACGGTTCAATCAATGAAACCAAACTTCTTCTTGTCGAAGCGTCAATCTTATCGCCCGAGTCCATTCCAAGAAATTGACCCGTCATCTGCAGCCAAACACATAATTATCTCCCCGAAATTAAACTTGTGTGATAATGTTTCCGGGATCACTACTAGATAGGTGATAACCATGACAAGGTATCTCGACTTTGACCCGTCATCCGCAGCCAAATTGCTCGGCTGTTCCACTAGTTGTTATTGGGTGGTGATTTCAACATTATCCGTCAGGCTGAAGAGAGGAAAGGGTGCGGCCCCCTAGGGTCAATAACATGCAAGAATTCAATGACTGTGTTCAGAGGGCTAGTCTCACTGAAGCCTCCTTTGAAGGATCTCAATTTACTTGGTACAATCGCAAGATATGGCAACGATTGGATAGGGTTTTCTTTAATAATATATGGATGGAACAATTTGATGTCACGAAAGTTTCTCATCTGCCCAGGGTCCACTCAGATCATTGCCCTCTCCTAACTATGTGTGGTTCGAAGAGCCAGGGTAAGTCCTCTTTTCGCTTTGTTAATGTTTGGACTGAAGATGCTACGTTATTTGACCTTGTGAAATCAGTTTGGGAGGAACCTGAAGAAGGCCAGGGTATGCGTCTTCTGGCTGGGAAGCTTAAGAAGCTGGATTTTAAATTAACTGAATGGAATCGTGTGGTGTTCGGGAATATTTTTGAGAGTACTAAGAAAGCGATGTTAGCGGTTAATGAGAAGACCATTCGTCATGATCAAGATGGGTTGACAACAGCTAAGGAAGAACTTGATCAAGCCATCTTTGAGTATGAGAGGTGTAATAATGTTGAGACTCGGTTCCTCAAGCAGAGAGTGTCTGTGAAGTGGATTGAAGCTGGGGATGCCAACAGTAAATTTTTCCATGCTATTTGTAAACAGAGAAGGAATCAAAACTACATTCATAGGATTAAGGCGGAGGACAGCAGTTTGATTGACAATCAGGAAGATATTCGTGCTTCATCTGCGACTTTCTATGAGAAACTTTTCTCCGCGGATAGGGAAGGGATGGGCACTTCTCTTGTTAAATTCTCCCTCCCTCAAATATCTCATGCACAGAACGTGGTCCTCATGGATAATCCTTCGTTGGAAGAGATTCATGATACGGTGTCATCTATGAGCTCTGATAGTGCAGCAGGTCTTGATGGTTACACGTCGCACTTCTTTAAAGTTTGCTGGCAGATTATTAACCAGGATATGCTTAATGCGGTTATTGATTTCTTCGCGGGCGGACACCTTCCTCGCTATTTCTCCACCTCCACGATTATTTTGTTTCCCAAGAAGAAAGGGGCCGACAACTGGAAGGACTTCCGGCCTATTAGTCTTTGCACGGTGTTTTCCAAAATTAACACCAAGATTATTACGTAGAGATTGAATCCCTTTCTACCCATGCTCGTGGTAGATCAGCAGACTGGCTTTGTCCCTGGAAGATGCATCACTGACAATATCCTTCTTGCCCATGAGTTATGCAAAGATGTTAATAAAAAACTCCGACACCCCAATATAGTGCTTAAATTAGATATGGAAAAAGCATATGATCGGATGAATTGGGGTTTTATTATGAAGATGTTGAGAATGTTTGGATTTCAAGAGCCTTTTGTTGATCTTATTTTCAAAACTCTAGCTGATAACTGGTTTTGCGTCCTGCTCAATAGTGTGCCTTCTACCCACTTTCACGCGACTCGCGGTGTTAAGCAGGGAGATCCACTTTCTCCTGCTCTTTTGGTTTTGGCGGCTGAGTATTTCAGAAGGCTGATTAACGATTTTATGTCCCAGAATCCTGGCATGCAGTTTCAGTCGAAAGTAAAGGGTATCCACTATCTTGCCTTTACGGATGACATGATCTTATTTACCAGTTGTAATAAGAAAGGGTTGCAGGCCCTCAAAGAGCTTTTCAAACATTACGAACTAGTTTTGGGGCAGCGTATTAACTCCTCTAAAAGTACGTCCATTGGACATAATTTGACGTCTTCTAAGTCGGGTTGGGTGATGTATGAAAAATATATCATTATATTATAAGATTTTTTATTATTATTTTATGATATTTTAGTATAATTTCATATAAATGCATTGAAAACTTATAAAAATCATAGTTAGTTATAATTAGATGCATAAGTTATAAAAACGATAAAAATAATGGTTTTTTGTCAGATTTACGTTTGGTGTTTTGTTGATTTTATTGCAGGATCAGATGTTTACCGAGATCCCAAAATATGACATACTTCGAAGTATAAATCATGAGTTTTTGTGGGATAAAAGATTATGCCAAAATCTAACAACTTTGAATGTGATCAACTCGCCCTTAATGTTTCTACCGTAACTCATTTTTAACGGACATTTGACCTAACTTAGAGGCATTTTTAGAGAAAAAGTCCTTGATGAAAGTTGTAGACCTTCAAGAGAGCTTTCCAACGAATATTCAATCATGTCAATCTGAGGTCTACAGCTCGAGATAGGTTTTTACGAACATATGATATGTTGAGTGGCCGGCACGCGCCGGAGAAGGCCGGATCTTGCAGGAAAATCTCTGACATTGGGCCCACAAATCTCTGACAAGGGAATATCTACTGTGTAGCCGGCACGCGCCGGTGGTGCTCCGGCACGCGCCGGTTAAGTTATGTGGCCTATAAATAGAGCTCAAGTGCAACCATTTTGAAGTGTACCAATGCATATATCTCTCTTCTATATATATCTATAGTCTCTTTTGTTGTTTTTAGTTAAATAAAAGCTGTAAACGGAACTTTGACGGAATAATGCTGTAGTATAAAGTATCGTTATAATACTTAGAAGATGTATCAAGGCTCATTGATGTAAAAGAGTTGCTATTTCCGGAGGGTACAACTCTGAAGCTTCAATTGTAATCTGGTAACTTTTCTAATGTATTTATGTTTGTTGGTTGTATCTATATATTAATTATAATGATATTAGGATAACTTAATATCTAGCCAAGATATGAAATTGGATTAGTTTTATCTTTTTAGGGAAATGGATAACGACTATGTTAAAATTGATTAAAATCGGTTATAATGAATCTCTTTCTATGTTTGAATTGAAGTAGCTAATTGATTTGAAAGAATTCATAATCTAATTATGAATTGACGCCTCGTGAGTTTATGAACTCGTTAATAGAAAGACCGGAGGGTAAAATTGGCCGAGTGAAAACGTGACAACGGAATCCGATTTCCTAAACCGGGGGTAGATTTGTTTCGGGAGAAACAAACTCTTATTGAAATTTATACTCGAGAGATTATCACGTTAAATTCGCCTGTTTAATTGACATCTTTTAAAATTGGCCGTATGACAAAACGAGAGTGACCCATGCTTGAGGATGACATTGGACAGAGGACAAGACATATGACAATTTCATACGCTCGTGTGAGGAGAAATTGCCTAGCTTAGGAGTATACCGTTTCGTATAATTGATTGGACCTTGGAAAAAGGAAGATCTATCTTATCTAATTTCTACTAAAAAGATATAAGAATTCAATAACATATTCTTGGCTAGTCTCTAATTATAATATCTATCTCCCTCCCCTAGATATTGTTTTGGTACCTATATATACTTATATCTATATATATATATATATATGTATTGCTATATATTTATATATATATATTTATATACTTATATATATCTGTTTTAGTTTTATGCTTTTATTTATTGTTTATTAGTTTAGAGTTTGGTTGGATGATAAAATTGCGACTTAGATTGAGATAATAATAGTTTCTCGGTGTTTAATCACACGGTGAATTACCAAGTTTTCCCTGAGGATCGACACCTGACTCACCGTACTATCACTACAATTTGATCCGGTACACTGCCGGTAAGGATTGATAGCATAGAAAAGGTCCGTCAGCTTTTTGGCGCCGTTGCCGGGAACGACGCTAATTCATTGTGCTCGAATGATTTCTACTTATATTAACTCAAAAGTCTCGAGGATAAGTCAACACTCTTCTTACCCCATTTCTATTTTCTTTTCGTTGGTACTTACCTAATAAGTAAGTTACCAATCTTTACTTTTATCGATTTCAACTATTTTCGGTTTTCGTTAGTTGATGACCGTAAAGAGTAAGGCCCCACTTACTCCTTATAAGCCCGACATAGATACTTACGAAAGGCGCTTAAGAGCGTAAAGAAAACAAGGTCATACTAGTCGTGAAATCCTGACGGAGAATCATCATCAAATCAAAATACGAAAATGGTTTGAAACCAAAGATGAAACACCGAACAAGGGTTAGATCATGCTCAAGGCATGGCCAAAATCTTAATCAGATCTACCAATACCAAATAACCGAATAGAAATAATCAAAATCGGAACATGTCCCGGATTTTATCAATACAAAACAACAAGTAATAAACCGGTTAACCTCAAGTGCAAGGATCGTAGTGTAGAGGCTATGCCGGGTCGATCTTCGGGGAACTAGATCATTGTGAACCCTAGCTTTTGTTTTTAACTAATTATTGTCACGAAAACTAACCTAAACAGGAACTAAAACTCGGACAAACATGCTGAAAATAAACTAGACAGAGGATGAAATCCAAAGCTAGGAAAGATTGAAAGCGATAAACTAAACTAAATCAAGTGCGTAAAAAGTAAACTAATCTAACAATTCAAGTTCAAAGGATTAAAATCAAATTATAACGAACGAACAAGCAATTGATCCACCTATCCTATCAACATTCAATTCTAATTCGGATTAATTCGTGATCTCTACTCAAGTCGTGATTCACCTAATCGAAGGCATAAACTCCTATTCTCGTAGACGAGTTCGTTTCCTAATCTTTTATCTCTCGATGTTAAAGATTACGTCTTTCTAACCTAGGCGTGAAATCTTTCAATTTCTAATCTAGACAATCAATCTAATAACTCTCGTTTTAAGTAGATCAAATATCTATTCTTTTAGCATGGTGATCTAATGTTTATATGATTTTCATCAATAAAACAATCATAAAGCAAACATCTTTCGATACGACTTGCAATAAAACAATGTAAAGCATGATAAAAGAAACAAACTTGAGATAGAAACTCACAAATCAATCACGAATCAAACTGAATTGTTGATGGACGGCTTCACAACGCTTGTTCAAGAGGGTTTAGCCTCTTAACATCCTTGTTGCAACTCGAATTGATGAAATAAAAGACATGAATCTATCTAATCTAATCTAGGAATTAAATTGCATAAACTGAGGGAAGTTTATGTGAAACCGCAGCCTGAGCCGCCCCTAAGATATTAGGGTTCGAATTCTATGTATGAGATGGAAAATATGCTGCTTTAAATAGAGAAATAAGGCGGCTGGGAGTATGGCGGTGATGGACGCCCGTCTGCTATCTTGGACGCTCGTTTGAGAACGATGCATGGCAAACGCTGGTTCACTGATTCTGGACTCAAACTTCTAAAATTCATATCTTGAGTTGTAGACCTCCAAAAATTATGATCCGAATGTCATAATTAAGCTCTCGGAAAACTCTACAACTTTCATTAAGGACTCTTCTTCAGAAAACGCCTTTTTGACTAGCCCGTCGTATTACGAGTCGTTTTCGGGATTTTCCACTAGTTTCAGCAACAGCATCCAAACTTGTAACGCTCATATCTCGGGCCTCATAAGTCGGAATGAATTGATTCAAAATCCTGTAGAATCCTCTCTTCAAGCCCTACAAATCTTCTCTTGAGGTCGAGAGTCAAATCAGTGTATATCATATCAAGAACTGCATCGGAAGTTCGGCTGCTTGAAAGCTTCATTCCAAGCTTTATCTCCATCTTCCTTCCATTTCACTTCTCTTCCATGCAAAACCTCATCATTTAATCCTCTTGCATGCCAAAATATGTATCTATAACATAGGAAACTATACCAAAGCGTAACACAATCCCAAAATAACATAAAATCACAATTTAAGCACATAAATCGTTACATTTTCCAATTCAACTATTAAAAACACCATTCGCTCAATATTTCAATATAAAGCTCGATTTCTATGAGAAACATACGAATATGGAGAGAATTGATATAAAATATATCCTTATAAAACGTACAAAATCACCCTTAACAACTCCCCCACACTTAAACCTTGCTCGTCCCGAGCAAGACAAAACATAATCATCACTCGAGACAAATAAACACTTATGCAAATATAAAACATATTCAAGTAGTTTAGAGGTTCACCCAAGTGAGTGTGTGCATAGCCATAATAAATTTCCACTAAATCCACACTTGAAATTGATTCAAGCAAAACTAGCCAACATCCCATTTAAATTAGACATATAAAAGCGATTATAACATGCACCTCACAAAACATACAAACCCGAAGAAAATAGTAGGGAGCATTTAAAGTATTTCCGACATACTTAGAGGATAATCCCTACAACATATCCTTCGATTTATACTTTGGGGTAAAATCAACGATAACTAAGTCTTTCATTCAATTCATAACACTATTCTCATAAGTTGATTTAATTATTTCACTTAAACACACATTAGAATGAGCTATTGTCCTCATAGCGAGAATAGGACATTTCGAGATAACACCCTACCTTACTCCAATCATAAGGCGACTTTTTCTAACTCAAGCTGAGCTTTTGGTCATCATAGTGGAATAGGACATACGTGGTACCCCTACCTCACCCAAATCATCGACTCACTTCCGACACACACATTTATAATTTAAAACAACTTCACTTATTCACTTCATTTAAAAAGTGCAATAGTTACGTGTCATTTATCACATTCAAACCTTCAGATATTCACAGTATGTCATACTTTAATATTAAACACAAACTATTACAATTTCCAAAATTCGTATGCAAGCAAAGAATCATGCGATAATCATCAAAAATCTCTAATCAAATGGGCATAGCTTTAAAGTATAGCTCATCATTTACTATGGCATGTGAAAAGAGTGTCGGGTGAAACAACTAAATTTACTAAATATGCAGAATACAGCATCAATGAATATTAAAACCGAACAAAGACATGCAATGCTCACTCGGGACAAAACAAAAATTTTAAAATTAAGCACTTTTCATAGAAATATAATAGTATGGCAAATGAATGTAGATACATAAAACCATTTCCCTCCCCCACACTTAAATTACAACATGTCCTCATGTTGTGCAGAATAAAATAAAAAAAAACGTAGGCGATTGTATGCGAAGGGAACAATGCAACGGACGCGTTCGATCCAAAAACGCTCGAAGATATCGATGAGATCAGGACCATCCACCGAAAACCGCTATCATCTAAAACTCACAAAGGCTAATGCTAGTACCCTGTACTCATGAGAAACAAAGAAATACCTCGGGGGAAACAAGGGATTATATCATATCGTACAAAAGTGATAAAGAAAGAGAAGCAGTTTCTCAGCAAATGCCATTCAAAACATTAATTCATCCCTTTATTAAAACAGAAAAACTTTAAATACAAAAACTAGAAAAGATAAAAACCGAGCCTACAAGAAACCGGCGATGGCTCGAAAAGAAAAAACTAAGAAATACACAAAAGAAAACAAAAGCGAAAGAAAATAGTGGGTTGCCTCCCACCAAGCGCTTTATTTAACGTCGTCACCCGACGCATTGAAAGCTCACTGGATCAAAGGCCATTTAACTTTTCTCTCGCGACCACTACCTCGTGTAAGCTCTCATCAGTAATATAATGTGGCTGCAGAAACAGCAGCGAACACAAGGGGTTAATTCTTTAATAGCCCTCCAAACACGCTTGAACTTCCCCATGGTCGATTTCTTCTTTGCCGCCTTCCTCTTGAGTTCTTTGCTCTTTGAAAAACTCTTCCATATCCCAACTACCGCTAGAACTTCTTCCGATTTACCACAACCGTCATCCTCGGAAAATAAGTCGGGCGAGAACTCGTCAAACTCATCGACTTTAGGGTGCTACACCGAGGATATCGAAAATCGAGCAGTCAAAGGCTTTACCTTGGGTTCACCAATGTAATGCTTGCATCTCGACCATTCACTCGAACGGTTGATCGCCATAACCGCAGCAGACTCTAGAACGCCTCCAGGAATGATTTGGAGAATCTCGAAAGGACCGGACCAACGTGTCCTCAACTTGCCAGAAACAAATGCAACCTGGAATTGTAAAGTAACACTTGCTCTCCGACTTTAAATTCTCGCTTCTTAATTTTCGCGTCGTGGAGAAGTTTCATCTTTTCCTTACTAATCCTGGCACTCTCGTAAGCCTGGAGTCTAAATTCATCAAGCTCATGCAATCTACTGCAGCCCGGTGTTTGCCATAGGATCGAGTCGAAGTTCAAAAACTTGGTAGCCCAATACGCCTGTGCTCTAACTCAATCGGCGGTGGCATGATTTACCATAAACCATTTGGTAGGGTGATGTACCCATGAGGGTCTTATAGGCGATCCTATATGCCCATAGTACATCATCCAACTTTAGACTCAGATCCTTTCTATGATCATTCCACTGCTTTCTCGGGATCTTCTTCAAGCTCGTTTGCTTCGCTCAACTCGACCACTAGTCATCGGATGATATGGTGTGCCGCTTTGTGACGAACTCCATACTTCTCGAGGACTTTTTCCAAAGGCCGGTTACAAAAGTGCGTCCCTTCATCACTAATCAAGGCACGTGGACATCCAAACCTCACAAAGATATTCTTCTTTAGAAAATTCATGACCGTTTTATGATCATTATGCAGGAGTGGCTATTGCCTCTACCCATTTCGATACATAGTCTACGCAGACTAAGATGTATTTATTCCCACAGGAAGATGGGAATGGACCCATAAAGTCAATCCCCCATACATCAAAGACTTCGCATTCTAGGACGGGTTTCAATGGCATGTCAAACCGCCTTGTTAGAGTACCGGTTCTTTGGCACCTATCACAAGCTTTACAGAAAGCTTCTGTGTCCTTAAAGATCGTGGGCCAGTAGAAACCGGACTGGAAGATCTTCGCAACCGTTTTCCAAGGACCAAAATGACCACCTGTGGGTCCACTATGGCATTGCTCGATTATATCGCGTTGCTCAGATTCAGGAACACATCTTCTAAGCAAACCATCTTTACAGATCTTAAAAAGATAAGGTTCATCCCAAACGAAATATTTCAGATCAGAGAAGAACTTTTTCTTCTCCTGATAAGACATCTCGGGATCGAGATAACGGCCATGAAGGTAGTTTACAATGGAAGAATACCAAGGAACATCAGGAGGACAACCGTCTATCAACATAATGTTCTCTAGAGGAAAGTAAAGATCTATATCATCTGGATCATCCTTTTCCTCACGTAACATTCTAGAACGCGTGATCCGCCACTACATTTTCAACGCCTCTTTTGTCCTTAATTTGAACGTCAAACTCTTGTAGGTCGTCGTGATTCAACGCAGTAGGCGCGGTTTAGCCTCTTTCTTGGTCATGAGATAGCGCAGCGCAGCGTGGTCAGTCCACACGATCACTTGAGCTCCCAACAAGTAACTATGAAACTTGTCCATAGCAAAGACTACGGCCAGTAGTTCCTTTTCAGTGGTCGTGTAGTTAACTTGAGAAGGATTTAGTGTGTGACTGGCATAATAGATAGGCTGGAACTTTCCGTTAAGCTTTTGCCCTAAGACTGCACCAACTGCATAGTTGGATTCATCACACATAAGCTCAAAGGGTAGGTTCCAGTCCGGAGATATAAGTATTGGGCGCGTAGATCGAGGCGATTTTGAGCTCCTCAAACGCATGCCTGCAGCTATCATCAAAGGCGAACTCAACGTCTTCCTTAAGTAAGGTAGACAGGGGCTTGGCGATCTTTGAAAAGTCCTGAATGAATCTCCTATAAAAGCCGACATGTCCGAGAAAACTTCTGACTTCGCGAACATTCTTAGGATAACTCATCTTCTCGATAGCTTCCACCTTAGCCCTATCTACCTCAATACCTTTGGCGGACACTTTGTGGCCAAGAACTATCCCCTCATCTACCATAAAATGGCATTTCTCCCAATTGAGCACCAAGTTCTTTTCCACACACCTAGATAACACCTGATCAAGATTATCGAGGCAATCATCGAATGATTGACCAAAGACCGAAAAGTCGTCCATGAAAATCTCCATACACTTTTCAACTAGCCCGTCAAAGATAGCCATCATACACCTTTGAAAGGTGGCTGGGGCATTACAGAGACCAAATGGCATCCGCCTGTAAGCGAACGTACCATAAGGGCAGGTGAAAGTGGTCTTTTCTTGGTCAATTGGATCGATGGGTATCTGGAAGTATCCTGAATATCCATCCAGGAAACAATAGAATGCGTGCCCCGCCAGACGCTCAAGCATCTGGTCAATGAATGGAAGGGGGAAATGATCTTTCAGTGTGACCTCATTGAGCTTTCGATAATCGATACATACTCTGTATCCGATGTGAGCCTCAATGCTATCTCTTCTCCCTTCTCATCCTTCTCAATAGTAATTCCACCTTTCTTGGGAACTACTTGAGTTGGGGATACCCACTCACTGTCTGCAATGGCGTAAATGATACCCATATCTAGAAGCTTTATAATTTCCTTCTTGACTACCTCTTGCATGTGAGGGTTGAGCCTTCTCTCGAGGTCCTTGTCTCACTGCTTTGTACCCTCCTCGCCTTGATCTTGTGCATACAGATGTCGGGAGATATCCTCGGATATCTCCCACCGCCATCCAAAGGCTTTCTCATTTTTGCGCAAGACGTTTAACAGCTTTAAGCTCTTTTATTCGAGATAGCTTGGCGAGAGATGATCAAAGGAAGCTTGTCACCTTCTCTCGTAAATACATACTTAAGATGTTTAGGCAACGGCTTCAGAATCAAGTCTACAGGGGGTTCCTCTAGACTTGATTTAAGATCTCCACTCCTCAACTCAACATCGTTGAGTTTACTTAGTGGCCCTACTGCCAAAGCTTCTTCTCTTAGCCCATCCTCAAAATCAGCTGCTAATTGATCTAAATTGACCACACCATGATTGTTCAGATTATCGATCAATCGCTCATATTCTGCTTTTACAGCCAAGACTTGCTTATCCATGAAGTCATTGAAGTCCTCAGACGTCTCCTCAATGGAACAGCCGGTTGGAGAACCGGAGGGTACTTGAATAGATTTAGAAACACTATAGCTCACCTCTTGGTCACCAACTCGGATAGTTACTTTCCCACCATCACAATCGATGAGGGCTCTAGCTGTAGATAGGAAAGGTCTTCCAAGAATCGGAGGGACGTTTTCATTTTTCTCCATATCTAAGACATACCAGAGTCAACGGGAAGGTAAACCTACCAACTTGAACCAATACGTCCTTTAGGATCCCTCGAGGCTTTCTTTGAAGATCTATCAGTGACTGCAAGTTCATGGTAGTGGGTTCTAGAAGACTTTGTAAACCCAGCTGCTCGCAAATAGATAATGACATCAAGCTTATGGATGCACCCAGGTCACATAAAGAATTTGGAAAGACTAGGCCTCCCATCCGCAATGTGAGCACGAATTTTCCGGGTCACCTCTTTTGATTGGTAAGTCTGGATAATTGATCAATGAACAATCCTCACCAATTGCCTGATCCATTTCTGCTAACTTCTTCTTCGAAGAAACAACATCCTTTATGAATTTGGTGTACTTAGGCATCTCTACCAAGACATCTGACAATGGAAGATTAACCTGAGTATTTTTCAACAAATTAAGCACCTTTTCGTACTTCTTATCTTTGCTCAATGGGATGTTGCTATTTCTAGGTGGAAAGGAAGCTTTTTCAAATCATCCTCGGAAAATACTTTCTTTGAGGAAGCACCGATGACTTTGTCTTCCATGTCTTTCCATCGAACCGTCTTTCCATCCTTTTTGTTAGTCGTGGATCGACCACGACTATCATTTAACTCATCGATCCTCGGGGATCACCACCGAGGATCCTCAATTATTTCACTTCTCGAGAGAACAGCCACCGAGGACATCCGATCGATTCTTTATTCCTCAAGGATCACCACTTGAGGAATCTCAACTCTTTCTTCTATCGGGGATCACCCACCCGATTTGCCTTCTGCGCACCAAGGGATGATGGGTGCTCAACTTCCTCTCTGCCTTATCGATGGCGGGAGGGGCTAGTGGTTTCCACGAAGCCGTGGGGACCACTCACCGAGTGCCACTTAAATTCATCGCGGCCTCCTCTTTACCGTATTGCATTGTTGGCACGAGGTCGGTGCATTGGTGTTGCTTATATCGGCTGAGCGACTTGACCGCCTCTTGGGTTTTCTCGATGAAATCGGGCGGATGCCCTGGGGGTCTTGACGCTAGCCGCTCGACCAATTGCCCTATTTGTCTCTCAAGAATTTTTATTGTCCTACTTTGCTCCTCCAACTTGGTTTCAAATTGTTGGATTGGGAGGGGCCTTGAGAGTTCGATGATTTTGAGGAGAGGTGATTGGGTGATTTGGAAATGTAGAATTAGAATTGGCGGGCCAATTGATTGAACCTCGGGTTGGAAAAATTCGAGCTTTGGTTACGAACATAACCAGGGTTTCTATTGAAATTTGAATTCGGATTAAATCCTGCAGATTGATTAAACCCTTGGTTTTGGAAATTGTTCGGCCGAGAATTGGTTGTTGAATCTCGATTTGTTTGGCGAGAGAAAGCATTGACTTCGCGATTCTCGCCCAACCATGGGGCGAAGCGGCGATGTGCCCCATGCTATCACATACTTGGCATGTGATTGGATTATCTTGTCCATAGTCATGAAACGGCATTGACTTGCCGGCGAGAGGGGAAGAAAATTGACATTGGCGATCCATATGGCGGTCGGCCAACAAGCTTCACGATCTGAACTTGAGAGTTACTGTGAAGGTGAAGAGCCTGATAACTTCGGATTTGAGAAGTTTTGAGAAGTTTGTCATTTGAGAGGTTGCCATTTGCTTCCGCAACATGGCAACGAGATTTTGCATAGTCACCTCTTCGACCTTGGGAGGCGGAGGAGGTGTTTGAATGGCTTGATAAGAGGGGCATAATTGTACTTGGCAATGTCCTCGAACAAAGACCCACCCTCATCGTGTGTTTTCTTGAGAAATGCCCCACGGAGGAACTATTGACCATGCCCTTGGTGAGCTCGGTCAATCCATCAAGAAAGTATGGACTTGCCTTTTCTTTGGCAAGCCATGATGGGGACACTTCTTGCGAGAGACTTAAACCTTTTCCACGCATCAAAGAATGACTCATTTTCCAGCTGACGGAATGTGAAGATTTCGTTCAGACAATGGGCTGTTTTTGAAGGAGGAAAGTATTGACTTAGAAATTCCTTCTCGAGCTCATTACGTGGTAATGGATTCGAGGGGAGAGAGTGATACCACTCGAGTGCCTCCCCCGTAAGGAAAATGGAAATAGTTTAAGCTTGATGGCATCCTCACTTACACCTTGGATAAGGGGAAGTACCCCATATTTGCAAGAATGTGTGTAAGTGAGTGTGGGGTTTTCAGATTGGAAACCATGGAAAATTGAAGCATGCTGCATCATCTGAATAAGTCCGGGTTTAAGCTCAAGTTTGGAGCGATAATGGTAGGCATGGCGATAGCCGGGTTTATGGTGATTTGTGCGGGCATGGCATAGTCGGCCAACGTCCGTCTATCTTCCGCTGCCATTATTATTATGTCTTTGATTTCTCCTGCAAGATATTGCACAAATTCTTGATCAGAAAACTAAACTACGAAAAATTTAAAACAGAAAAACAGAAAATACTAAAAAGGCAAGAAAAAAAACGTGTTGAAATCTTCTGAGCCCAAAATGGAAGGGAAAACAGTGGATTTTGACCTCGAAAACGGTGTCGGACGGCCATTGGCCGTCCGCCACGTCGTCGGCGTCGGAACGAGCTTTCCGAATTGGGGTCCTGCGTTCCAATCCGACACTCGAGCCGAAAGTTATGGCCAAAATACTAAAGAGTGCTAAAACGATCCCTTTTTATCCAAAAGTTCGATTGTTAAAAACGTGGGGTCAGATAATTCAACCTTAGATGTCACCGAATCAACGTGGAAACTAGAAAGGATAGAAACAAAAAACCCTACCTATGAAAAGACACTGAAACAGGAGGACAGACGGGCGTTTGGAAATCCGAACGCTCGTCCGGAAGAAACGAATGCAGACGGGCGTCCAAATTTGATGGACGTTCATCTGACCAGTTTTCAAAATGGACGGGCGTTCAAAATATGAACGCTCGTCCGCAGGTCAGAATTTGATATAGGATTGAAGAATTTTCAGTGGACGGGCGTCCAGTAAACTAAACGCTCGTCCGACTAGAGCAAGAACTGGACGGGCGTCTGGTAAAACGGACGCTCGTCCAACTGGACAGAAACGTTTAGAAAACAGAGAGTGACAAACAGAAAACAGAGTATAGATTAGAGCAAAAATTTTTATATTAACTACTCACAGAAACACAAATAAAACGACAGATAAACGAACAAAAACGACTAAACTACTAACTACAAACGAAAATCGAAAAGATCTAACCTAAAAACAAGAATTGAAAACAAACTAAAAACAAAAACAAAAACTAGGCAACCGTCCGGTTCCCCGGCAACGGCGCCAAAAACTTGTCCCGGATTTTATCAATACAAAACAACAAGTAATAAACCGGTTAACCTCAAGTGCAAGGATCGTAGTGTAGAGGCTATGCCGGGTCGATCTTACGGGAACTAGGCTCATGTGAACCCTAGCTTTTGTTTTTAACTAATTATTGTCACGAAAACTAACCTAAACAGAAACTAAAAGCGGACAAACATGCTGAAAATAAACTAGACAGAGGATGAAATCCAAAGCTAGGAAAGATTGAAAGCGATAAACTAAACTAAACTAAAGTGCGAAAAAAGTAAACTAATCTAACAATTCAAGTTCAAAGTTTAAAATCAAATTATAACGAGCGAACAAGCAATTGATCCACCTATCCTATCAACATTCAATTCTAATTCGGATTAATTCGTGATCTCTACTCAAGTCGTGATTCACCTAATCGAAGGCATAAACTCCTATTCTCGTAGACGAGTTCGTTTCTAATCTTTTATCTCTCGATGTTAAAGATTACGTCTTTCTAACCTAAGCGCGAAATCTTTCAATTTCTAATCTAGACAATCAATCTAATAACTCGTTTTAATTAGATCAAATATCTATTCTTTTAGCATGGTGATCTAATGTTTATATGATTTTCATCAATAAAACAATCATAAAGCAAACATCTTTCGATACGACTTGCAATAAAACAATGTAAAGCATGATAAAAGAAACAAACTTGAGATAGAAACTCACAAATCAATCACGAATCAAACTGAATTGTTGATGGGCGGCTTCTACAACTTGTTCAAGAGGGTTTAGCCTCTTAACATCCTTGTTGCAACTCGAATTGATGAAATAAAAGACATGAATCTATCTAATCTAATCTAGGAATTAAATTGCATAAAGCGGGGAAGTTTATGTGAAACATGACTTTGAGCCGCCCCTAAGATATTAGGGTTCGAATTCTATGTATGAGATGGAAAATATGCTGCTTTAAATAGAGAAATAAAGGCGGCTGGGAGTATGGCGGTGATGGGCGCCCGTCTGCTATCTTGGGCGCCGTTTGAGAACGATGCATGGCAAACGCTGGTTCACTGATTCTGGACTCAAACTTCTAAAATTCATATCTTGAGTTGTAGACCTCCAAAAATTATGATCCGAATGTCATAATTAAGCTCTCGGAAAACTCTACAACTTTCATTAAGGACTCTTCTTCAGAAAACGCCTTTTTGACTAGCCCGTCGTATTACGAGTCGTTTTCGGGATTTTCCACTAGTTTCAGCAACAGCATCCAAACTTGTAACGCTCATATCTCGGGCCTCATAAGTCGGAATGAATTGATTCAAAATCCTGTAGAATCCTCTCTTCAAGCCCTACAAATCTTCTCTTGAGGTCGAGAGTCAAATCAGTGTATATCATATCAAGAACTGCATCGGAAGTTCGGCTGCTTGAAAGCTTCATTCCAAGCTTTATCTCCATCTTCCTTCCATTTCACTTCTCTTCCATGCAAAACCTCATCATTTAATCCTCTTGCATGCCAAAATATGTATCTATAACATAGGAAAATATACCAAAGCGTAACACAATCCCAAAATAACATAAAATCACAATTTAAGCACATAAATCGTTACATTTTGCAATTCAACTATTAAAAACACCATTAAGCTCAATATTTCAATATAAAGCTCGATTTCTATGAGAAACATACGAATATGGAGAGAATTGATATAAAATATATCCTTATAAAACGTACAAAATCACCCTTATGAACCGAAACAATCGTAATAATAACCCACCAAATCCGAGACCTATTTGTGATCGGACCTTAAGAATAAACCGGACTAATAATCCAATTCGTTTACCCAATGAAGGAGCAAATAATTTTGAAATAAAATCTCATCTTTTGGTCTAATTGACGCAGAGCCCAATTTCTAGGAGAGGATGATGAGGATCCACATCACCATCTCTATCTTTTAGAAGAATTGTGCAATCTGACCAAAAGTCAAGGTGCTCATCGTGAATTAACAAGGATGTCTATGTTTCTTTTTTCTTTAAAAGGAAGAGCACGAGATTGGTTTATGTCACTCCCACATCATTCATTGACTAGTTGGGAGGAGATTCAAACCGAGTTTTTAAAGCAGTATTTTACTCCGGGTAGAAATTTGGAATTAAAGGTCGAAATTGCCAACTTTAGACAAGGATCTGAAGAAACGCTTGGGAATGGGTGGGAGAGATTTAAAAAGTTGCTAAGATCTTGTCCCGATCATGGTTATTCCTTAGATATGCAAATCCAACTTTTCATAAGTAGAATTAAGGAAAGATTCACGTGCGCGGATGTAGATCATGCATGTGGTGGTTCATTAATGATGAGTGAAGCCCAAATAGTTTACGATGCTATAGAAAAGATTTCCAAAAATAACGAATGTGGGAAACCGGTTCTAGCACCGGAAAGTAGCATTTGTAGGAGAATGCACATCGAATCACGGAAGTTCTAGCACACTTGGAGAATTTGAGTAGGAAGTTTGACAACCTCTGAGGCTAGTAGGATCAAAACCGTAAAACTATCATACCAAATGACTACTCAAGTCATGATAATGTGTCATTAGGGATAGAAGACCGGAAGGATACTCGAGGAAGAGGTGAGTTTTACAACGAAGATAGGAATTTGAACAACGCGTATTCAAACTCCTTTAATGCTATTAGAAGAGAGCACCCAACTTTTAGATGGTCCGAAAACCCTAATAAGCCAGGACAACCGCCATATCCAGATTCGATATAAGAATCCATATAGTAATCAAGGAAATACATCAAATCGAGAACCTCACAATCGTTACTTCAAATCTTATCCACAACATACTACTCAAACTATACCAGTCACCCAAAGTTCAACCCAACCTTGAAGGAGTTGATAAATGGGATAAATTAATGGAAAATATGATGGGTGTAGTATCTACTCAAGCTCAGAATATGGAAACTATGATAACTTCTATAGGTTCAGTCTCTAAGGATATGACTATGTTGAAAACGTCTATGGGTGGACATGATACGAGAATGAGAACTATAGAAGCATCATTAAGGAATATGGAAGATCATTTGAGTAGAGAAGGAGAACGTAACAACAAAGAGACCTCCGGGAGGATTACCAAGTAATACTGAAAGAAACCCGAGAGAGGTAAATGCTGTGATTACGAGAAGTAGGAAATATTGTGAAGATACTAGAGTAGAAAACGTAGGAAACAATGAGGTAGAAAATGATTTAAATGATAATATCGTAAAGGAAAAGGACGAACTTGAATTTCTTGATGAAGAGGAAGAAATTATCGAAGAATTCTTAAAATGAGAATAATAATGTTGAACACAAAATTGAAGGTGAAAAATGGGTAAAAGTCCTAGAATTACGAAAGATCATATGGATAAGGACACGAGAACCCTATTTAAGGAACATTTCGGAGAAAATCGGGAAGAAAAAGCAGAAGATTTAAAAGTAATCGAGAAGGATAAAGTTGATACGAGGGGATGTTTTAAAGGAAAATTCTCAAGATAATGAAACTTGGCGATCAAGTAATGCTCAAAGATTCAAGGAAAAAGGAAAGAGAAAATGACTTCGAACCAAAGGTTATAGATTTAGAATCTTTGCCTTATCCACGAAAGATCAAATTAAAAATATAAAACCGATAAGAAATATGCTCGTTTCCTTGACACTTTTAAATCATATTCATGTCAATATCCCCTGTTATAGAAGCTTTAGTCAACATGCCTGCCTATGGAAAGTTTCTTAAAGATATCCTATCTAACAAAAAACGATTACAAGAATATGAGAATATATGCCTTAATGAAGAATGTTCTGCAATACTCCAGCATCGACTACCTCCTAAACTTAAAGATCCTGGTAGTTTCACTATTCCATGTGAAATTGGAGGATTTTTGTTTAAGAAAGTATTGTGTGATCTAGGAGCAAGTATCAATCTCATGTCTTATGAGGATTATAAGAAACTAGGAATAGGAGAGCTTACGAATACTGAAATGACCCTTCAGATGGCAGATAGATCAATTAAACATCCTAAGGGAATAATCGAGGATGTGTTGGTTAAAATTGATAAATTTTACTTCCCAGTAGACTTTGTAATAATGGAAATGGAAGAAGGATATTCAGCGCCAATTATTCTAGGTCGACCATTTCTAGCTACAGGAAGGACTTTGATAGATGTTCAAAAAGGTGAACTAATACTGAGAGTTAATGAGGATAAAGTTTCATTCAATATCTTCAAAGCTATAAACCATCCATACAAAGAACCAGAATCATGTTCTTTTATAGATGAATATTCTACTATCTGGGATGCCAAATTTAAAGGTTATGAAAATAAATTAGAAGAATGTTTGGCATTTTCTATCTATAAAGAAGATGAAAATGATACTGAAATGAAAGAAGTAATCCTTTATTTAGATAAAGGAGGGTTTGTTAAACATCCATGGCATAAAAATTTGAAATTGGAAATGGAAGGACCAGTTTAAAACCATCATTAGAAGATCCACCAAGGAATGGAGTTGAAACCACTTCCTTCGAATTTGAAATATGCTTTTCTTGAAAATGATAATCATTACCAATTATGATTTCATCAACCTTAACAAATGAACAAGAGGATCAATTATTAAGAATGTTAAGACAACATAAGAAAGCTTTTGGATGGACGAGGCGGACATCAAAGGTATTAGCCACGAGATTTGTGTTCACAAGATTATTTTGAATGAAGGAGCTAAACCTTGTATCCAGCCACAACGCCGCCTCAACCCGAATTTGCAAACAATCGTTAAGAAAGAGGTCATTAAGCTATTAGAAATGGGAATAATCTTTCCCATATCAGATAGTGAATGGGTAAGTCCAACTCAAGTAGTTCCAAAGAAAGGAGGTTTCACGGTAAAAGAAAATGATAAAAATGAATGGATTCCGACAAGGAAATTACGAGGATATCGAATGTGTATTGACTTTGAAATCCGAATGATCATACTAAAAAGGATCATCATCCACTTCCATTCATCGTACAGATGTTGGAAAGATTGAGTGGACATAAGTATTACTGCTTCTTAGATGGTTATTCAGGTTATTTACAGATATTCATTGCAGCAGGAGATAGAGAAAAAACTACTTTTACTTGTCCCTATGGAACTTTTGCTTATAAAAGAATGCCGTTTGGATTATGTAAGGCATCTGCTACATTTCAGCGATGTATGATGGCAATATTTTCTGATATGGTCGAGAAATTCTTAGAAATCTTTATGGATGACTTTAGTGTTTATGGAGATTCTTTTGATAAATGCTTATCACACTTAGAATCGTTTTACAACGCTGTGAAGATACTAACTTGGTACTAAAGCGGGAAAAATGTCATTTGATGGTATCTCGAAAGGAATTGTACTAGGTCATAGAATCTCTCAAGTAGGAATTGAAGTTGATAAAGCTAAAGTCGAAGTAATTGAAAAATTACCTCCACCAATTAATTTGAAAGCGTTAAGAGGATTTCTTGGACATGCAGGATTTTATAGAAGGTTTATTGCAGATTTCTCAAAAATAGCAAAGCCCTTGAGTCATTTGCTAGAAAAAGAAGTACCTTTTAACTTTGATGATAAATGTATGGAAGCCTTTAAGACCCTAAAAGCGAAATTAACTCTTTGCACCGATGCTTAGTAGCACCCAGTTGGGATTTGCCGTTTGAAATTATGTGTGATGCAAGTGATTTAGCTGTAGGAGCTGTTTTAGGTCAACGGTATAACAAAATTCTCAAAGCTATCTACTATGCTTCTCACACTTTGAACGCAGCTCAGCTTAATTATGCAACTACTGAGAAAGAACTGTTGGCTGTAATATTTGCCTTAGATAAGTTTCGATCATATATTGTAGGTTCTAAGGTAATAATCTACACAGACCATTCAGCTCTGAAGTATCTGTTAAGTAAGAAAGATGCCAAACCGCGTCTTCTTAGGTGGATTCTGTTACTTCAAGAATTTGATATTGAAATTAAGGATAAAAAAGGAAGTGAAAATGTAGTAGCAGATCATCTAAGTAGGATGGATAATGATGAAGGAAAAGGAAAAGAAATTCAGGATTCGTTTCCAGATGAGAAACTGTTTAAGATAGATACTCCCTCAACCATGCGATTATTAAAAAATAGAATACCATCAAAGGAAGATTCGCCATGGTTTGGGGATATTGTTAACTACATTACCTGTAAGTACATCCCACCTCATTGGACTTGGCAACAGAAAAAGAAGTTCTTTTATGACTTAAAGTTTTATTATTGGGATAAACCGGATCTTTTCCGAAGATGCTCAGATGGAATAATTAGGAAATGTATTCCTGATAGTGAAATTTTAAGTGTATTATCATTTTGTCATGATCGTGAGGCAGGAGGTCATCATGGAGGATGGAAAACTGCTTTCAAAGTTTTACAATGTGGTTTCTATTGGCCTACACTATATAGAGATGCATATAAATATGCAAAATCTTGTGAATCATGTCAAAAATGGGGAAATATATCGAAAAAACATGAAATGCCTATGCAACCGATTTTAGAATGTGAGCTATTTGATGTATAGGGCATAGATTTCATGGGACCTTTCCTATATCTTTTGGAAAAAGATTTATTCTAGTAATGGTTGATTATGTTTCTAAATGGGTAGAAAGTTTGAAGCTCTCTACTAATGATACCAGAGTAGTGCTAAGATTCCTTAAAAAGAATATATTCACACGATATGGCATTCCGAGGGCTATCATTAGTGATAGAGGTTCACATTTTTGTAACCGACCATTTACTAAGGTAATTGAGAAATATGGTGTAACTCATAAACTTGGAACTGTTAGGAAATCTACGCGGGAACGCAGCGGAATTTAAAATTTTGATTTCCTTTTACCCAAGATCGACTTCGTTTAAGCAATAAACAAACGAGTAGTAGACGGTGGTTACCTTGGTTGATCTATAAGATCGACGCTTTGACCGTCTAAGGAGAGTAGTTCTGCATAGAGCCGCCCAAGTGTTCGGCCTCTACCGCTAGTCCACACGAACACCCGCGGAATCCCATCATGGATTGCTATTGGAAAACTCCGGTTGCTAGACCGGCCTTTTTCCCCTCTCTCCAACTCTCTATAGGATGCTCTCTATTTTACACAAGAACTATTAGCTCTTGGAATTATGATGATCAAAAGAGCTTGACACCCACTTCCTTTTTATACGGAAAGTGGCGCCCCAAAGAAGAGTAGAAAGGAAGAAAACCTTTCTCCAATAAAATAAGGAAAATATATTTGATTGATTTATCTCATTTATTATAATATCTCATATTAAATAAATCTAGGATATTGTCAATATCTTATATTGAATATTCCCAAGATATTGTCAATATCTAATATTGACTATCTTTATTTTATTACCATAAATCAATTTACACATGTGTATATATATCACAAATATATATTACACATATAAATCTATACATAAATATTTTGGACACAATCATGCACATGCAAATTAGATGCATCACACGCTGGGAACAAAAAGAATATATAAATATTAATATCTAATATTAATATATGGTAATACCATTAATTAAATTGCACAATCCAAGTGTATCTTATGCACTAATAAGTTGCGCCACCTTTAGCTATAAATTAGCTTCCGGAATCTTCTTTAATTAATATAATATTATTAATATCTTGTATTTAATTTATTCATAATAAATAAATACCACCATATTAATTTACCACTATAACCCTTATAGTCTCGAGATAAACTTTCCTTATTTGGCTATCATCTATAACCACATTTTAATCCGGCTAGATGTTCATATGTGTGTGACCCGATAGGCTTCCAAATATGTTGGCCGTAGACACAAAGTGCAAATTACGAAAATGCCCTTCATGCCTAACGATCACGGGATAACGTCTAGCAACACACCGTGACCCCCAATCATCGGAAGAGTCAAATGCAATGACTACTACCTTTCATGTGAAACAGTTACCGTGTAACTTACAATCCTATCGCTGTAATAATATCCATACGGTCGTTAGTCGAGTGTCAAAACATCAACGACCGTATCTTATAATCTGTATATCATGCTCTCTCGAAGTAACTCATTTACTCCCACTTTGCAAAGATTCACGAGAACAGGACATTCCTTATAAGAAGGCCATTTCGGATATTCGATCCCAATCATAGGATACGCGATTCCCGGACGACCAATCATGTATACTCCGCATGCTTCAGTATCATACCCAATCACTACCGCATGATCGCCCGTGGTTGTGGAAACCTCAATAGTGTCAAAGCATGACAATCCACACCGTGATGCCATGAAGACTCGGTCCTAAGGATAATTACACAACCGCCACATAGTGTGACACTTATCCGTGTAAGTGGGTCGATCTAACGTCGCATTCTCAATACACGTGCACGCATACGGTCAAGTGTCTCTACACTTCGATAGGCGAGATCTATCCCCGCCTACTAAAGACAGAAGACATCTAATACGTGCTAGTCTGCTTATACTATCAATGCCCTGCTTAATAGTACATCGGCCTAGAGACATTTAAGTATCAAACTTATTAAAGTGATTAGAGATCTCATCAACCATAATCGCTACCATGGTTTCTCTATCACGATTTAATACTAAGGGCGTTATCATATAACAATTCACAATTGGTTCTCTAAAAGAACATATATATGACAACGAAAAAAAAAGCCATTTAATATATGTATAAACATAAAGAAATAGTAGAAATGATCCGACCGGTCGGATCCGGTCCAACCCGATTGGGTTTAGGACACTATTCCAACAATCTCCCACTTGGCCTAAAACCAATCACTCGCACACACAAGACCAAGTTGAAACACAAGAATCTCATGCAATACTCGCAACTAGCCACGGCCATAAACGGATCGCTATCCGTGGGGACTCGAACTATCTTCATATCACGCTCTATATGATCAAGTCAAAGGAACCGCCTCAACACACACACGAATCTCGGCGAGACCACTGGTCCTTGCTTCAAGCAATGAATCCACTTACTATATCGATATATAGAAAAGGTGGAAGAACCGTACAAGGTTCATGAATGAACCTTCTAGATCCATGTCTCGCTCCCGCTAGCCTCTAAGGCACTCTTGTGTTTGGCCTCGTTGTAGAATTTACTGATGACCCATATGCTAGAACATTTCCAGCTCAACGTATCACTTATTCAAAGTGATTGCAAACCCAGACAGTAGCTCCCACTCGCCTTCATAAGACTCAGGATCTACGTCTGTATATCTACGTTTATTTAATTCCAAGTTTCAATAAACTAGGAAACTTTCCTTAACTTGTTTAAGGATATTCTCGACATTTACAGTTTACTTTCATACTTGCTCATGACTATTCATGGACTATGAACATCCGGCATTACCTATAAGATGGTTCCTATCGCAGATGCTTAATGAAACCTTCCATAAGCATCATCTTTCACCTTATCTTTAGGATGAACGTCCTAACATAGATAGATCTTGAGAACACTGGCTAGCAGTATCCCCGTCGTGATCTATGCTAAACTCTTTTAGCATCACATCTATATAGGTAAACAATAATCTAACAGCAGTTAAATCTATCAGTATAGATTCTCATTTCTAAAAATAGAACTGCTAATCCAAGTGCTTTCGTAAAGATCTTGAATTACCAAACATTAATTGACTGTGACATGGGGTGATAATTCTCGAGAGAGATATCCAATACCTTACTCAAAAATCGTAACACACTCCCACTATCCAACTTGCACATTGGGCATGTCCTTCTTTTGACTAAATCAAACTCCTTTGATTATTAAACAAAGAAATCGTCTAGAGAAACTTGTTTGAGTCCATAAATGGGTCTCGTGGGCTTACATATCATGTTATTGTCTATGAACATCGAGTTGTCTGCCCAACGTCTTCAACACTATCATATAGTCATGATACGAAGTTATAACAAGCATAGTCTGAATAGAACTGGGCACAGCCGGCAGCATAAAGACAATTACAAGGTTTCCACCTCATACCCTTCAGCCGTCACTATAGCCTTATGGTAATCATATTATTATCCATGTCAGCCTTTCAGGGACACTCCCCTTAGGTAAGACAGACTAGGTTCACAACCTGGTTGTCACTGATGGAATCTAATTCAGATATTATGGCTCCTAGCCATACCTCTCAATCTTGCCTCTCAAACATTCTTTCACAAGTCGTGAGATATTCATTCTTCAAGATGAACATACCAACAGCCTTTTCAGGCTTGAGGTTACCCACAGACTTACAGAACTTTTGTGTGCTCTGAGCAGTGTTCTTCACCTCATCATTATGTGGCGTCTCCTCATGTTCCATTGGTTGAATATATCTTTGTGGTTCTCAAACTCTTTTGAGATCTGATTCACTCCCACTGTTTTTTCTTGAAAGAAACACTTCCTTTAGAAGACAGCATGTTTGAAGACAAACATTTTGCTCCACGGACAAGTAAACAATATCCAGCGTACTCGCTAAGATATTCCACAAAGTTGCATATGCCGTACTAGGCTCCAAGCCTTTCTGACTTTGCCTATGACAACTTCAAATCATCGGTTAAGATAGATTCGACATTATCTTCTTCCATATCTAATATGGAATTTATTCAACCTTTATCTTTGGAACTCGGTTAAGTATAAGGGCACCATCCCGAAACGGGTAAGGGATACATCGCATGGCTTGCGTCACACCTTTATCATATAAAGTGTTGTTGCCATTTAGGGAACACAATCTAATTGCGTATCCCAAATATGGTATCCTTCAAGGGAGAATCTTATTCCTTTTCAGACGACTTCTGAAACACCCTTCAGGTATTAATTACTTCAATCCAATTGAAGATTAATTCCTAAGTAGCTCATCAATCTCATATTCGCATTTAGCTCAAACTTTTCGGGCTTCCGAATTATGCACTTCATGAGTACACTTGACTGCTTCTAAAAATAGTCATAGAGATTTAATGAACAATTATTTGTGGCATTAATTGTCACAAGCCAACAAACATGGGTATGTTTAGGCTTGCACAATTTTTCTAGATTTTACAACCTTTTCATAAAAGGGTATTTTAGTCATCTTTAGGTAAGATACGTATTACCCACATGATTCATAATCATATGGTTCAACATCATCAGAATGACGTTTAATTACACGCTTCCCTTACAGAGAGACTATGTCTAGAGTAACCACAAATCAAGGATAATAACCATACAAATATTTAGTTGAGATCCCATCACTTATATCATCTATATAGTGACATTAATCTAGTATGTTAGATTCAGTGACCTTCCAACTTTATCGGAATAACATTTATTCTTTACGATTGAATATGTCTACTAAATCCTAACGAATAACTGAAAGCATGTTCTTTATAAGAACCGGAACATAATAACATTTATTTAGTTCCCTTATCAATTTACTAGATCCAGAATATGGTAAGTGTTACAACATTTGTTTAACCTTTCATATCTGTATTTAATCTTTCTAATTTAATCACACTCGTAAGATATCATATATCTAAGAGTTGACTTGAACTTAGATAGATTTATCTCAACAGACCTGCCTATAATAGAAACTTCAATAAGTTCTCTATTTAAGCACATGCCCTAACTTTCCCTTTTAATCCTTTAAGCACTTGAGAAATGTTTCTTATTGTAGTCTTCATAAGACTTAAGAAAGATCACAAGAGCTATGTTTTCAATTTCCTTTCATAAGGAAAATCTAAAGTTTATTAAATAGTTTATTCATCCTTTTGAATCGTATTCAAAACATTGACTATTTAATTAACCTTTAAGCAATGATAGAATTAAGTCGATACTTAAATCTTATAATTTTGAAAACAACCTTTCCAAAATTAGACGTGGTCATTGTTATCCAACGTTTGAATTAATTGTCATCGTATGACTGAATGATCATCTTGGATCGTATCCAATATATGACTAATTCGTTGAAACTTATTTCAAATGATTTAATCATATCATGAGCTTCCGCTTTCATTAATAATTAAAGTCTCGGAGCACTACATCAATTATGTAATCTCCTTGTCTCTAACTACTATAACGGGATGGCTCATGTCATTGCTTATTTTAAAAGGATTAAAATTACTTAACCATATTTGAGAACGTTTCTCAAAATTAACAGTCATAATTTGGTTTTACTAATCGAGAATTAAACATAAATATAAAGTTTGCTAAAACTACAACATAAAAATGAAAATGAGTGTTGTTGTTTATACACGCAAAATCAAAAATGGTCTTTTGGTTTATGATTTTGCTCCCACTAGTCAACTACTCCCAATTGACTTTCAAGAATTATTAATTTCTTTAGTGGACAAGATCCCACTAAACTACCCCCGACCCCCTTTGGTGGTGGGCGAAAAATAGCATAATAGGTAGACAACATCCCTTTGTCAATCGTATCTTATACGACTCTTGTTGTTTGTATAGTCAACTCTTTGACAATTTTCATCTTATGAAGTAGTCAAACCCTTGCCTCTAAAATCCAAACGACCCCCTTTGGGTGGGTGGACGAGAGAATTCTTAGTCAAGTCATAACCCCAATATTCGTGAGATCTCATACGATCATATCTCGATAATGACGATATACCGAGGTAGGTCAACCCCTGCTTTGGTGATGAGTTGGATCCGAACAAGGGCTCTTCACCGTCATTATAATATGGGAGAGCAATTTCAACTTGATTCTTTTGAGGTGGAAGTATTTATGTAAATTAATTCACTTAATTAATTTAATTATGGTCTCATCATAAATATGTCTATCTCTATAAACATACATCCTACACATTTATCTAGATCGTGCCTAGTCATGCATCTATCGTATCATATAAAATAAATACAAGCACAAAATAAATAAATGCGTAAAATAACCGGTATGATCATGGACTTTTCCTAGGTGCGGTTTCGAATACAAATCGATTAAAACCACGGGTCACAATCTAAGGTAGTAGCCGCAACCGCCAATAGGATCTTTAATGCGCCATTCTCCAATGGGATCTCTTTGGTCTCCATCTTCTGCTCCATTCTTGTTACATTTAATTCTATCTAATAAAATAAATACACCCGCCGCACACGGGGGGGAGCTAACGGGAATGGGATGAATGCAGAAAATAAACTAGGTCACGTTCTTCATAACGGCCTAGGACAATTTTTAAACCAACAGAAAAATTAAATCATTCACATCTATCCTATCGGTCGAGTCCATGATCAATCGGGGTCCATATAATCATATTATATCTACTATATCTAATCCATACAATAAAATCTTATGAAAAAGATAAAATTAAAATTTAACTACTTGCGTCTTAATTAATCAATTAACATTTAATCTATTAAATAATTTTATCCAATCAATTAACTAATTAACATTTAATTAATTAAATGATTTAATCGAAATAAAATTAACGATTAATTTTAAACGATTTTAATTTTAATTTTAATTAATTGGAACTATTCCAAAAATAAATCAAAATTAAAATTATTTCTCTTTTGTTTCTTTCATTTTGATTCGTAATCAAAAGGATGCTTTGGTTTCTAAACCAAATTTGGCTTAGCCACCCACTTTCCAAAATCAAAATTTTGGAAGTGGCTTGCAGCCTAGGCCTTTACAAATCAAATATTTGGAAAGGGCCTGGCCTATTCCAAATCAAATATTTGGAAAGGCCAAATAATTTTAGTTTAGGCACGCCACTTTCCAAAATCAAAATTTTGGAAGTGGCTGAGCTGTGCTTTTCCCAAATCAAATATTTGGAAATGGCTTGAGCCTATTCCAAACAAAGTTTGGAAATGCCATTATTATTTTAATGCCATGTGGCATCCCAATGGACAAACTATTTGAACCATTGGTTAGCCACATGACACAACTAAACAAAGGAGATTTTAATCACAACTATGAACCATATTGAATCACAAAATACACAAAACAAAAATTTGGAGATCCGCCAGCATTGACCGGTCAACCGATCGCCGGCGGCGAGTTGCCTCTACTTGCCGCCGCCGCCCCAAAAGACCGCCGCGGTGGTGGTGCCGCCGCCATGATCGCCGAGCACCACCCGATCCCCTTTTTTTTTTTTCATGTATCAATTTTGCAAATCAAAAATCTTTCATCTTTTAATTACGTGATTTAAACGATAAAATTAACTACGCAAATTAACATGCTTATTGCTTAAGCTCGAACCTTTCTCTGATACCACTGTTAGGAAATCTACGAGGGAACGCAGCGGAATTTAAAATTTTGATTTCCTTTTACCCAAGATCGACTTCGTTTAAGCAATAAACAAACGAGTAGTAGACGGTGGTTACCTTGGTTGATCTATAAGATCGACGCTTTGACCGTCTAAGGAGAGTAGTTCTGCATAGAGCCGCCCAAGTGTTCGGCCTCTACCGCTAGTCCACACGAACACCCCGCCGGAATCCCATCATGGATTGCTATTGGAAAACTCCGGTTGCTAGACCGGCCTTTTTCCCCTCTCTCCAACTCTCTAAAGGATGCTCTCTATTTTACACAAGAACTATTAGCTCTTGGAATTATGATGTACAAAAGAGCTTGACACCCACTTCCTTTTTATAGGGAAAGTGGCGCCCCAAAGAAGAGTAGAAAGGAAGAAAACCTTTCTCCAATAAAATAAGGAAAATATATTTGATTGATTTATCTCATTTATTATAATATCTCATATTAAATAAATCTAGGATATTGTCAATATCTTATATTGAATATTCCCAAGATATTGTCAATATCTAATATTGACTATCTTTATTTTATTACCATAAATCAATTTACACATGTGTATATATATCACAAATATATATTACACATATAAATCTATACATAAATATTTTGGACACAATCATGCACATGCAAATTAGATGCATCACACGCTGGGAACAAAAAGAATATATAAATATTAATATCCAATATTAATATATGGTAATACCATTAATTAAATTGCACAATCCAAGTGTATCTTATGCACTAATAAGTTGCGCCACCTTTAGCTATAAATTAGCTTCCGGAATCTTCTTTAATTAATATAATATTATTAATATCTTGTATTTAATTTATTCATAATAAATAAATACCACCATATTAATTTACCACTATAACCCTTATAGTCTCGAGATAAACTTTCCTTATTTGGCTATCATCTATAACCACATTTTAATCCGGCTAGATGTTCATATGTGTGTGACCCGATAGGCTTCCAAATATGTTGGCGCGAGACACAAAGTGCAAATTACGAAAATGCCCTTCATGCCTAACGATCACGGATAGCGTCTAGCAACACACCGTGACCCCGATCATCGGAAGAGTCAAATGCAATGACTACTACCTTTCATGTGAAACAGATTACCGTGTAACTTACAATCCTATCATTTGTAATAATATCCATACGGTCGTTAGTCGAGTGTCAAAACATCAACGACCGTATCTTATAATCAGTATATCATGCTCTCTCAAGTAACTCATTTACTCCCACTTTGCAAAGATTCACGAGAACAGGACATTCCTTATAAGAAGGCCATTTCGATATTCGATCCCAATCATAGGATACGCGATTCCCGGACGACCAATCATGTATACTCCGCGATGCTTCAAAGATCATACCCAATCACTACCGCATGATCGCCCGTGGTTGTGGAAACCTCAATAGTGTCAAAGCATGACAATCCACACCGTGATGCCATGAAGACTCGGTCCTAAGGATAATTACACAACCGCCACATAGTGTGACACTTATCCGTGTAAGTGGGTCGATCCTAACGTCGCATTCTCTAATACACGTCCACGCATACCCAAGTGTCTCTACACTTCGATAGAGCGAGATCTATCCTCGCCTCTAAAGACAGAAGACATCTAATACGTGCTGAGTCTGCTTATACTATCAATGCCCTGCTTAATAGTACATCGACCTAGAGACATTTAAGTATCAAACTTATTAAAGTGATTAGAGATCTCATCAACCATAATCGCCTACCATGGTTTCTCTATCACAGTTTAATACTAAGGACGTTATCATATAACAATTCACAATTGGTTCTCTAAAAGAACATATATATGACAACAGAAAAAAAGCCATTTAATATATGTATAAACATAAAGAAATAGTAGAAATGATCCGACCCGGTCGGATACGGTCCAACCCGATTGGGTTTAGGACACTATTCCAACAGGAACACCCTATCATCCACAAACTAGTGGACAGGAATTTCTTTCCTGTATTTCAAATACTTCGTTTTTTTACCGGATAACTACGACCCCGTGCCCTAGGTAGAGGTGTCTAATAGAGAAATTAAAAGAATCGTGGAGAAGACAGTGGACTCGAATCGTAAAAACTGGGCAGAAAGACTTGATGATGCATTATGGGCATACTGATGTGACCTTTAAAACACCGATTGGTCGTTTCTCTTACAAATTAGTATTTGGTAAATCTTGTCATCTCCTGTTGAATTAGAACACCGAGCTTTATGGGCTATTAAATTTCTAAACTTTGATCCTAAAGTCGCCGGTAATCATAGAGTACTTCGATTAATGTAACTAGAAGAATTTCGACTGATTCTTATGAAAATGCTCGAATCTACAAAGTGAACGCATACAAAGCTTTTCATGATAAGAGAATCTATAGTCGTGAGTTCCATGTAGGTGATCGAGTACTTTTATACAATTCACGTTTGAAGTTGTTTCCGAAAGCTTAAATCTAGATGGACAGTCCATATGACGTAACAAAAATCTATAAGTCCTGAGTGTTGAACTAACTCGATGGAAAAACAACTTTTATAGCCAATGGACACAGGTGAAATTGTTCGTGGAAGTCAAGGATACCTCAACCGAAGAAGTATTATTACTTATCGACCCTCCAACGAATTAAGGAAGCAGAATTTTAAACTCAGCCGATTACGGGTACTATCTTTCTAGGTCACCTTTTAAATATGCATTTTAAAGTAGTTTCGTCTTTTACCGGATAGACGTAAACGAACTGGATGTCTTTCATAGATAGAATAAGAGTTTTTATTTTACTTTTAAGATTAGGTCTGAATAAGGATGTCGCATTTAAGATAGAAGCCTTAGTTTCTAAATTAAATAAGGAATTGCTAATCGAAGTCAGAGAAAGAGAACTTTGTAATGGAAATTCAAGGAGTGCAATAAAAGAAGAGCAAGGTTTCTAATGAGATGTAGAATCTGTGGAAAAAGTGAACATGATGGACAATGTGGAAGAAATACAACCATATCCCAGGATGAGTGTTTGAATATTATTAAGAAGGGAACGATTAGGTGGTTATCCGAAAATCCCGAGGGAATACAAAGAGATAATTCAAACGCATCATTCCTAGGAGAAAGGTTAAGGATCGTTATGATAACAATCTTGAGGATTTGAGATTGAGGAGTTAGCAAAAATCCTAAAATTATAGTGTGTGCTTTTAGTCTTTTAATTGTTTTTAAAGTTGTGTTAATTCTAAAAATTAAAAGAAAATAATTTTATGGAAAATTTATAATAAACCTATTTTATCATATATGATTTAAAGTAGGTATATTATATAAAAAATATGTATTTTTCAGTATTATAGTAGTAATTTTATATTTTATTTCTTATGAAAAATCGTATTAAACTTATCTTATAAACATCAATAAAATATTTTTGTGGTATAATCTAAGTTTATTACACATAAAAAGAAGCAAAAAGTGAAAAATTGGACACAGTGTGACCGGCACGCGCCGATACACTACCGGCACGCGCCGGTGTGGACACACTTAGACCTAAAAAAATGCGCCCTTTCTTCATTTCCCCCATTCCCTCAAAATTTTAGAAGAGCAGCCCGACTCCACCCCATTTTCGCCCAAAAATATATCAAATTTCATCACTTTTTCATCACAAATTCAACAATCCATCATCTTCTCTTCATCTAAAACATCTAAGAAGATCAACATTGGAAAAAGTTGAAGCTTGGCAAGCTCAAAGCTCTCTTTTCTCATTCCGCGACCCACCATTAATTCCGTGGCCTAGCTTTTCTTTCTAGCATATATATATATATATATATATATATATATATATATATATATATCAAATATTTCAAATTTTAGTTAAATTTCTGAAATTATTTTGAATTTATTTTGATTTTATAGCCTAAGTAATTGTTGGTTCTTGTTGTTGGTGTTGTTTGTTTGTGTTGTTGTATTGTCATACCACTATCGTAGATGGCCTCATCATCTCAAAGCAATCCTAAGAGGAAAAAGACTCAAGTACCAATCGTAGTACCGGTAGTTCAAACTAGGCCTTTAACCAAAAGGAGAAAACTTTAACCTTTGAAAAAACCGCTAGTCAGGAAGCTAAGCGGGCACATGATGAGTACTTTAGTAAAAGTAAGGTTTGGTTAGAAACGAGGATTGATTTTTCAAGATTGGGAAAGAAGTGAAAGAAATTTTCAAGGATAGAGGATGGTTGGATATAGCTATGGATAGGAAAGATAAGATTAATGTTTCTATGGTATCAGAATTTTATTCAGTATTATCTACTTATGATGCTGATACGGTTGAGGAGATGACCTATATTCCTCTAAGAAATATTAATGTTACTTTTTACCCTGCTATGATTAATGTATTCTATGGCTTAGCTGAAATACCTGAAGAGGAGGATTATCATAATGTTTGGGGTTTAGAACATCCTATGGCTCTACAAACCAAAGCTTATGAAGCCCAACAAGCCTTTGACCCCACTGCTGAATGGATAGAAAATAGGTTTGCTTATGGGAATTGTATTAGGGACATAAGGGCAATAAAATGCTTCTTAGGCCATAATGTATGTCCTTCCACACATGTTTGTGCATTTGGTCGAGATGAAGTGGTTATTGCTTGGGCCATGGTTAATGATATTCCTATAAATCTGGGAAATTGATCTTTTATAAGGCATGTGATTTTGCAAGCACTGCATTATCGAGGGGCGCCTCCGCCTCTAGTCTCATTTACGCCTTATGTGAGCTTGCGTGAAGTCCTGCCTTACCTCGGATAGAACTGTGTCTCCCTACATTCCTCCCATTGGTCTTAAGCTGAGAGCCTTACCTACTGGAGTAATAGATTACAATAATCCTAATCGTCAGCAACAACGACCACCACCTCCACCTCCTTTTCACACTCAGGTACCTAGACCACCTAGACAGTCACACCAGCCACAGCAGAGCCAAGTTGAGGCTATGTTTCAGCATTTAGTTCAAGCTCAGGCTAGAACTGATGCTAATATAGCTTTAGCTTGTGAGAAGAATAGAATAGGCAATGGTGAGGACATTCGAATTGGTCAAAGAGGATATCGAGATGCTATGAGTGAGTTTGATCCTAGATTTGCTGAGATTTCTGCTAGACACCCCTATAGTCAGCCTTACCCATATACTATGCCAGATTGGATTCCGCCGATTCCACCACCTGTTATATTTCAGGACTATACGCCGTCATCCATAGGACAGTGGTGGTATGTTTACAGGTACACCAGGGACATCCTTGGGCATGGGAGGAGTGACTTCTGTAGCAGATGTGACAGCAGGATTTGGTTCATTTGGTCTACAGGGATCAGTTTCTACGTCGACGATGAAGACTGAGACATCATTTCGAACTTCTGCATCGGATCCACAGCAGTTCAGTTATGGTATTCATACGACGCAGTCGCAAGGAGCTGATTATACTTCGATACTATCTACATTTGGATCATCGTCATCTCGATGCGACCTACTACCGTGACATTGATCTTAACTATGATGAGGACGAGTGATTTTTTTTCTTTGTTGTATAACTATCTACTTTTGGTTTGACTTAGTATCTTTTATATTTGTTGTGTACGTTAAACGTTTGATGCACTCTCGGGGTAGTGCACGTTGTTATTTTGTATCTTTTTCGTAGTTTTCGGATGTTTTTAGATCTTTTTCACCACGTTTTAGAAAACATGAAGAACTCTTGATGCAGAAAATAGATGTTGGAATGAGCTGAAAGTAGAAATATCTCTGACTGAGCACTATTTGACCGGCACGCGCCGGTTGGTGTCCGGCACGCGCCGGTGTAGTGGGTCTGCAGGATCTTCTCGTGATATTTCCATTTCATCCACCTTTGCCTATAAAGGAAACAGATGACATTCTAAAGTGCTCATTCTCTTCCTTTACCTTTAATTTTCTTGCTATAAAGAGTTTAAAATGTCCGATCGTTCATCGCTTAATGATTATTCTCCTCCACATACGCCGAATTACATCATTCCAAATCCATTTTTCATCAAATCCACTTACGAGCCTATGTATGCTTCGGCTCACAACCCTTATATAAGTAATTTCAATCACCACGGTGTTGATTGAAAGGGGTTTAAATTTTAGAAAGGTTGACAACTGGGCATTTACGAGGATGGATATAGATGGGTGGGACTATTTTTGTCGTATGCCGAGAGGTAGGATTAATGTTACTATGGTAAGAGAATTCTATTCAAGATTTCTTGAGAAGCTAATCTTGTATCGTTAACACGATCACCGTTGCACATAAGAGGAGTTGTTGTTCCTTTCACTTCTACCAACATAAATCAAATTTTCCTTATTCCACCACCACACATCACCAAGTCATTTTGAGTATCAATGGAGATTGGATACGGCGACGGTTTTATTACAAAATATTCGGAAGCTTGTCCACTCTTGTTCTACAATTATGATATTGATCAAAATGTCTCTACGATCGCTTTGCTTCGATCCCCATCTTAGAACGTGGAGGCGATTCATCAATTCACGAGTATATCCAATCATTAATTTCTCGGAAGTTAGTGATGATGAATTGATGCTTCTATATGCGATTACTACTGGAGCTGTTATAGATTGGGGGGTGCTGATTCAGAAATCTGCTGTGAGTTTTGCATTCGGGAGAAGACCGAATTATCATCCTTTACCATTTGGATGGTTGATTTCTAGGTTGTGTGTTCGTTTGGCAAGGGTTCCGGAAAGAGCGACAGATGAATATTTTCCAGCTC
The DNA here is from genome assembly GCA_026214975.1 of Gentiana macrophylla. NCBI lineage: Eukaryota > Viridiplantae > Streptophyta > Magnoliopsida > Gentianales > Gentianaceae > Gentiana > Gentiana macrophylla. Next base: position 43,251,740 of record CM047805.1, on the reverse strand, counting down.
GCATTCCTCATGTTGGGCTTTTACCAGTCGATATTCCGGGAGGATCGTCAAGTGGTGAAAATTAGATAATTGTGTTGGTAGTCAGGAAGGAATAAAAATCATAAAAGTAATATGGTACGTTAGCATAAGTCACAATAAATTAAAATAACTTAGTTTAATAAATTAGTTTAAATTAATTTATGGTTTTCTAGTTTAACGCTCCTAGTAGTTTTAATTTGTATTTTAGTATTGTAATATATTTGCATGTTTTTAATTTATGTTTTTAAATGTTTTTCTTTTATATTATATAAACGCTCGTCTATTTGACACCTAAAATAATTTAACCATGATAAAATTCATTTTATTTTCTAATCCAAATTTTTACTACTCATTAGCCATCGAGACGATGCCAATTCGTAAGTGGGGAGTAGGGATTGGTTAGTAAATAAATTGAATTTAATACATCAAATACTTACACACTTAGTTTAATTTTTCTTAAGGGAATAAGTGAATAATATATAATTATTATGATAAAAATGATATATTTGGATAGAATAAATTTTTAATTAAGTAAAGTAATCTTGATATATTATTTCTATATTAATTATGTCTATTTTAGATTTTTAATAAGATTTTTAGTATATATATCTTGATAAATATTATGAAATATTTTTTTTATGAAATTAGGCAAAAGTTACTTATAATTATAATGAAATTTTAGAATAATTTTCTTTTCAAGACAAAGTGTGAAATTGGAATCGGATTAGGGATGATGAGATTTTTGGCATAACTTTGATAAACCAGAGCCAAATAAGCCTACCCAAACATGATTTCTAATTTTTGTCCCCACTCACCTTTGTAGAGTGATCAAGACCTCACCGAAATAGCCATTATTATTAACTAGAAATTACTAACCCTAACTTAATAATGGTCTACATTTCTTTGAAAATCCCGCAAGTTTAGTATGTATTTATGAATAGCGGTGACGACATCGAAATTTGATATATGCTGAGATTGAAATGAATGTTATTCGGAAGGCGCTTTGTTATCAAATATGGTTATTCTCTAAAATATATATATATATATATATATATATATATATATATATATATATATATATATATATATATATATAAGAACAGTAGTATTATAGGTATCTTTTCAGTTTTGATCGACAAACCAAAAATAAAATATCGATATAATTGCTGATGATAGTAGTCCAAATTTAGGTATTATCACGAAATGTCCTATTCTTTGGGAATGGAGGTATATGCTACAAATCACGGTGAAAAAGAAAAAGTCGAATCAAAACTATCAAAAATTATCACGAGTTTAAGGAAACCGGATTCGTGATTTTCGATCGAAAGAGTAGTACTCCGATCAATCTTGATAAAGCAATGCCTATGTTCTTAATTTCTTTTAAAAAAAAAAAAAAAAAAAACCATATTTTGGAAATTATCAAGGTTGGAAATTGAAAACAGTGCCAGGAGTGTTACTGATTGAGAAATTTTTTATCAGAAGATGAAAGTGTAAGTACGTACGACTTGCTTCTACCTCTTTTGATTTTCCTTTGTTATCGTTTCGATTAGCCAACTATCCTAAGCTCGAACGTTACAAGCCAATTTGCCAACTACTTGACTTAGTCTTTGATTCCGATTAATCATACAAAGGGAGATTAAAAGTTGTTCTAAATATTTTATTTATACTTATAAAGTAATTCATGTAGAATTTCATTTAAATAATATTTTATAACTAATTTATTACGTTATATACACTTCTTATCTTTTAAAATATCTTAGATAGATGAAATTAATATAATTATAATGTTGACAAAGATACGTTACTAAGTTAGGAATTTAATCTAGAAGAATTATATTATATTTTATAATTTTTATATATTATCGCTTATTTTGCTTTAGACGATCAAAAGCTAAGTGGGGAGTTGTGATGTATGAAAAATATATCATTATATTATAAGATTTTTTATTATTATTTTATGATATTTTAGTATAATTTCATATAAATGCATTGAAACTTATAAAAATCATAGTTAGTTATAATTAGATGCATAAGTTATAAAAACGATAAAAATAATGGTTTTTTGTCAGATTTACGTTTGGTGTTTTGTTGATTTTATTGCAGGATCAGATGTTTACCGAGATCCCAAAATATGACATACTTCAAAGTATAAATCATGAGTTTTTGTGGGATAAAAGATTATGCCAAAATCTAACAACTTTGAACAGATCAACTGTCCTTAATGTTTCTACCGTAACTCATTTTTAACGGACATTTGACCTAACTTAGAGGCATTTTTAGAGAAAAAGTCCTTGATGAAAGTTGTAGACCTTCAAGAGAGCTTTCCAACGAATATTCAATCATGTCAATCTGAGGTCTACAAATCGAGATAGGTTTTTACGAACATATGATATGTTGAGTGGCGGCACGCGCGCGAGAGAAGGCCGGATCTTGCAGAAAATCTCTCGACATTGGGCCCACAAATCTCTCGACAAGGGAATATCTACTCGTGTAGCCAAGCACGCGCTGTGGTGGTGCTCCGGCACGCTTGCGCCGGTTAAGTTATGTGGCCTATAAATAGAGCTCAAGTGCAACCATTTTGAAGTGTACCAATGCATATATCTCTCTTATATATATCTATAGTCTCTTTTGTTGTTTTTAGTTAAATAAAAGCAGAAACGGCACTCTGCCGAATAATGTTGTAGTATAAAGTATCGTTATAATACTTAGAAGATGTATCAAGGCTCATTGATGTAAAAGAGTTGCTATTTCCGGAGGGTACAACTCTGAAGCTTCAATTGTAATCTGGTAACTTTTCTAATGTATTTATGTTTGTTGGTTGTATCTATATATTAATTATAATGATATTAGGCTAACTTAATATCTAGCCAAGATATGAAATTGGATTAGTTTTATCTTTTTAGGGAAATGGATAACGACTATGTTAAAATTGATTAAAATCGGTTATAATGAATCTCTTTCTATGTTTGAATTGAAGTAGCTAATTGATTTGAAAGAATTCATAATCTAATTATGAATTGACGCCTCGTGAGTTTATGAACTCGTTAATAGAAAGACCGGAGGGTAAAATTGGCCGAGTGAAAACGTGACAACGGAATCCGATTTCCTAAACCGGGGGTAGATTTGTTTCGGGAGAAACAAACTCTTATTGAAATTTATACTCGAGAGATTATCACGTTAAATTCGCCTGTTTAATTGACATCTTTTAAAATTGGCCGTATGACAAAACGAGAGTGACCCATGCTTGAGGATGACATTGACAGAGGACAAGACATATGACAATTTCATACGCTCGTGTGAGGAGAAATTGCCTAGCTTAGGAGTATACCGTTTCAGTATAATTGATTGGACCTTGGAAAAGGAAGATCTATCTTATCTAATTTCTACTAAAAGATATAAAATTCAATAACATATTCTTGGCTAGTCTCTAATTATAATATCTATCTCCCTCCTAGATATTGTTTTGGTACTATATATACTTATATCTATATATATATATATATATATATATATATATATATATATATATATATATATATATATATATATATATATATATATATATATATATATTATTATATATTTATATATATATATTTATATACTTATATATATCTGTTTTAGTTTTATGCTTTTATTTATTGTTTGTTAATTTAGAGTTTGGTTGGATGATAAAATTGCGACTTAGATTGAGATAATAATAGTTTCTCGGTGTTTAATCACACGGTGAATTACCAAGTTTTCCCTGAGGATCGACACCTGACTCACCGTACTATCACTACAATTTGATCCGGTACACTGCCGGTAAGGATTGATAGCATAGAAAAGGTCCGTCATTGGGTGCGCAATATTCTGGGCTTTCTGCGTGAGAACATGCCTTTTCGTTACTTGGGAGCTCCACTTTTTCGGGGGCGTAATCGCAGCCTCTACTACCAGGACATTATTGATAAGGTTCGATGGCAGCTTCATCACTGGGGAAACAGGCTTCTTTCTTTTGGCGGGAAACTCATCCTTCTCAGACATGTTTTGACGTCCATTCCTATATTTATCCTTCAAGTGCTGGTGCCCCCCAAAGAAGTTATTCATCGTATCCATCGTATTTTAATAAATTCTTGTGGGATAGTGGGCCAGATGAGAATCATATACACTGGAGATCGTGGGATAAACTGTGTACACCGATTGAGGAAGGTGGGCGGGGCGTTCGGAATCTCTTCGATGTTATCGACACTTTTTTGCGATCAAGCTGTGGGTTCGTTTGCGGTAGAAACAGGCTATATGGGCTAAGGCCATCTTCAATACCTACATAGTTGATAAGTCTCCGCCGGATGTCCCTGAGCCCAGGGTCACTACACCGATGTTATGCAGAGTGTGGAAGATGAGAGACAAAGCTGAACAATTCATATCTTGGAGGGTAAATGCGGGTAACATTGACTTCTGGAGAGACGAGTAGACGGAGGCAAATCTGGGAGATTCTCCGGATGGCCTGTTTTGGAAGGTTAAGGATTTTTGGGTGAATGATCAGTGGAATACCCGTCTTCTGCATTCTTATTTACCCAGTCACATCGTGGAAGAGATCATTCTTATTCCCTTCTTACGAGAGAAGAAAGATGAGCTTCTTTGGACCCTTAGCCCTGATGGGAGGTTTAGCACACGGTCCACGTGGAACATGGTTCGCACTACTCTCCCCTCCAACGCTTTATTTAAGATAATTTGGAATAGCCTCCTCCCTCTCAAGATTTCATTCTTCTGTTGGAGGTTACTTCATAACATTCTTCCTACCGACCCGAACATCCAACGACGTGGCATAACTCTGGTGTCTAAATGCTTTGCGTGTCATCACGGGGAGGATCTGCGTCACACGTTTATTGATTTTCATTTTGCCAGTTCTGTTTGGAATTACTTTATGAATCACTTCGGGTTACGGTTTACTCCTATGTTAGGGATAGTGCCTATGCTGCACTTCTGGAAGAATTCAGCTCCTAATATCTCCAGCCTTCGCCTTATTGTACCGGTTATTGTTTGTTGGGTATTTGGGCTGAGAGGAATAGATGCAGGCATGACGAAGTCCACCCTTCTACTCATCGCACCATCATTCAAATTGAGCGGGCTATTAGGCAACTTGCTTTTCGGAAGGAGCTGTAAGCCAAATTCTTGGGATCCGATAGAGGCACTCCTTTCTTCTAACCCTTCAAGTTCAAATCGACCCCTAAGCAGAAAGTGACTTACCTGAGATGGGCGCCCCCACGTTCTGGCAATGTCAAATTGAATGTGGATGGAAGTGTTAGGAATGAAATTGCTTATGGTGGAGGTATCCTCAAGGACTCTGATGGCGGGTTTATAATGGCTTTTCATTCGTGTTTTGGGTAGGGGACGATGGTGGATGCTGAGGTTAAAGCTCTGTTGTTTGGTCTTCGCATGTACACTTATGCACAGGCTGTGGATATCGAATCGGATTCTCTCTATGTGTATCGTATGGTGTCTGGAGCTAGTGATGGTGGATGGCCCCTGTGCCTCTCCGTCACTCAGATTTGTGTTATTCTTAGACCGTTGCCTTATACTATTTCTCACGTCTATAGGGAGTGCAATAGGGTCGCTGACGCCCTTGCAGCGTTGGAAAGGGATGATCACATTTTTATTCGCCAGAGGGATGTCCCACCCCACATTTTGAATTTAATCCATGATGATTTACATGGCCCAGCTCATATCCGATACATCACTGATAATCCGGGAAGCACTCTTCACTTGTAAAGGGTGCAAGCCAGGTCGTATTGTTCTTTTCACCTACTTTTTCATTTTCACCAATTCGTACCCATATACTGCGTATCACACTTTGTGCAGGCCGATGAAGCTCACTAAGGATTATAGCCGTGCAGTTTGCCTGACGTTTACTCATGGACATGGCGTACACGATCGTGCCTACCTTTGGACGCACCCCTACCGCATTGCTAGGGGTGCAATCCAGGTGTCTTTGTTGCTTTTGCTGTTAAACGTTGTGCTCATACTTTTTCTAGTATTTGATCTACCCCTCTATTTACTTGGTATAGCTTCTGGCATGGGTGTAGCTGCTCACTTTACGGACCGGTCATGTCGAAATTTCACCAGGAAGGACCACAATTCTCTGTTGCTCATGCAAGTTCAGATGAGGGTGCGAAGCGACCTTCGGTTTTATCTCCTTCAATCGTATACACAAGGCAGACGACAAAGTTACAACATTTATTCCACTTTGTTTTCCACTGATGTAATTATTTATGGGACAGGGATTTTATTGGGAGCGAGTACTCTTCCCTATGTGATGGATTTTCCTATACTGGGCTTGCCACACATAGGGTTTAAGGAGGAATTGTTATGCACTATATCACGTAAACTTGGGACGGACCGGGATATGGCAATGAACTTTTTTGCTCTTTATTTGGTTTTTCAATAAAAATAAAGTTGCTTTAAAATATAAAAAAACGAACTTGCAGTGATACCATGATAAAACGCAAAATGTGACTCAAAAAAACTTGTGAATGTTTAAGAAGAGCGTTTTGGGCACACAATTTATCCATTTAAAAAGTCTCATTAACTGAATCAAATAGACAACATTATTTTTCTTTTCTTCGTTGAATCTCCCCCAATGTTTTATCTCTATTACATAATTAAAATCCCTCAAACATCTGTATCTTTTTATCTAGATGTCCAAAAATCACGATTTTTACACTATAATTATTCTATTTTCATGCTCCTTATTTTGATCAAAATTTTGAAATCACGATTTTTACACTATAATTATCAAATTTTCATGCTTCGTTTTTGTCAGTTTTATTGCACTTGTGATAAAAATTGATGTGAGCTTAATCATATTTTTCAAATTTATTGGCTCTTCATCATTCCAATAATGTTTATAGGTGAAGTTTTTATAAATTGTGATACGTTTGGCCTTTGATCTTGTTTTACTGCTGCGTGAAGGTTAAGAGCTAGAAATGCAGGCCTCAACGTACCCTCAGCACACAACCATCACTTGAATTGATCTGCCGCTCAGCATGAATTGATATGGTGTTGTAGTTTGAGGGTGTAGAATGATCAACAATGCCTGCAAATGTAGAAGACTTGGAACCTTTCCATTTCACGAATAAATCGATGTCCTTCTTAAATTATTCGACCCTTATACTTTGTCCCGGGTTTCATGAATATTAAAGTGAGATAAAACTGAGAGAGCTACCTTTAAACTCTGGACAAAAGATTAAAGAGCACTTAGAAGTTTTAAGATATATAGAATGACTAACAAGGATGCTTACATTTGTTGTTGTTATGTTTAACAATGTAAACTTGCTTATATATAACACTTGGATCTGAAAAAGAGCAAAGGAATTCGTCCCTTAAGTGATAGACACCAAATGAAAATGTTCCATTTGGTTGTACCCACTTAAAATGATCAAGAGACACCAAAAATTCAGTTTTCGGGCCACAGGCGGGCGCCTATGAAACACCAGAAAACTGAACAAGAAGCTGTCCAACTTTTTGCCTAAACAGAACCCCACAGGCGCCAAAACGAATTTTCCGTTTATTTTACAAACACCACTTGCTCATTTTACATCCGTACACTCGTAAACACTTATATATGCGTGCACTCCACACCTCCGTACTTATATCATAGCGTTACGAGCATAATCATCCTTGTACTAAACCCTGATAACCTCAATGACTTGTGATTATACTTAAATCACCAACATATGGTGCCGTTCTAAAAAAATGAATTGATTTGGTGACAGGGAAGTGCCACCGTAAAAACAGTGAGTACATAAAGTGTTGTTGCATACGCGAAGGTGTTGCTGTAAGTGTCTTTGTGAAACAATGATAATGTCACTAAAACTATTGTTGAGGGCCACTCTGAAACTATTGTAGTGATGTGACTGTCACTGCAAACACTGTTACTGAAACAAAGGTGTTACTCCGTGTGCCATTGCAAATGTTGTGGCAGTCGCGGTTGACGCAATTGTGTGTTTTCGGGTACACGTAATTACGTTGAAATGATATCATATAAGATATAAATAAAAAGCCTGAAAAGAAATATAAATTATGGTGCAAGAATTTTATTAATCGGTAGTCTAAATCAAAAATTATATTTGTTTTAAAAAATAGATAGAAGAGAGACTAATGTTCAGTTGTTTTTTTTTTTTCCTTCTGTTTTCGCAGGAGCAAAAGTATTACAGTCTATTATAAATTGTCATTTTTGCAAATTTTTGAGCTGTGTGTCCTTTTTTTTCCCTTATTTCATTCTAATTTTTGTCCTTTTGGCTCAATCTCCTATTTAATTAGTGCTAAATATTCTTCTAATATTCTAACATTATATGAAGAACTTCTCGTGTTGTTTATTTATTTATTTTTAGTTCCAAGCTTCTCCAAGTGTTTTATGATCTAGTTTCTGTTTTCTTTTTTAATTCTTTTTTTAAGGAGAATCTAGTATTAGTTTATCAAAAAGAATATAGTATCACGAGACAAGAGTCATCAAAAAAGAATATAGTATCACGAGACAAGATTCATGTTTGATAGGTGCGTTACAATCTCCAACTCACTCAACCGGCCAATCAAAACCAAAAAAAAAAAAAAAAAAAAAAAAAAGAAAAAAAAAGTCAACTCACTCAACCCAACACCTATATAACCCTGAATTTGGGTCACCGGTCCCTTCCATATGCAGTTTACTCATTCATAACCCATTTATTTTTCTCTGCATCCGATCTCCAAAACGATACTTGTTAACACTTAACATATACAATGTGGATAAAGCAATATTAGATGCAAGTAGGATGTGCACCCTTCTGATATCAGAACAACAGTTGAAACAGTCCGTTGAGTAAAAGAGTTAGCATGTTAAGAGGGTAAGATCTGAAGCAAACAGCTGAGCAAAAAAGATGAGTAGATGTTAAGATGTAGCAGCCGAGACATGCGAGAAACAGCTAGTTACATCAGCTGAGAAACAAGGTTGCTTCATGCAGCTGACAGACCAGACCGGTCTAGAAGCAGAATTATCACAGTTGAGATGTTAATCGGTCTAGACAGCTAGTCTGTTGTAACAAACTTAAACTTAACCGTTGAGAGTATGATCTATAAATACCCCTCAAAAGACATTTTGTAACTTAACTTAAATATTTTTCTGTTTCAATAATTTCAGTAGTACTTCTCCAACCTAGGTTGCACGGATATGGATATGGGACACGGATACGCGGACACGGGACACGTGGATACGAAATTTTCAAAAAATACAGGATACGGATGGGTTAAAATGTAAATATTAAAAATATAAGGACCAAAATGTAAATATTAAAAATATAAGGACTAAAATATAAATATAAAAAAATAATGCTAGTGTGACTTGAAGTTTGAGAATAATGTTAGGAAAAGTTGGTATGATACTTCAATCAAATATTTCTTCTTTCTTTAGAATATGTGTTGTTTACTCGCGATATTAGTTCATAGAATACATTTTAGGTTAACACTGAATTGCTATATATATGCTTTTTATAACATTTTGAATAACTTCTATTACAAGAGATTTTAACAGTTTTTTCTCATTAATCTATAAAAAAAAAAATTAAGCGGAATTCCACCGTCTCATTGAGCAACTCGTTATTTTCTACTTCTTGATAAAGAATCACAACATTTCCTTTGAATTTACATTTGGATTGCATATCTAAGTCCTGTTGTTATTCTAGAGGGTAGTGGATTAAGGTTGGGTGGGGTGTGGTAGATAGTACATGGTGCATAAGATAGGATATGATGGAAATGGTAGGGTCAGGTGGAGTGGGATAGGTTGGGTTGGGTGGGGTAGTCCTACCCCACCACCCACTTTGCCCCACCACAACACTATACCATACTCTACCTACCATTCGTTACCTACCACTCACCTTATCAATCACCTCATTGCACCATACCTCGTTACTCACCCTACCCTACCCTCGTTACCCAACTACCCTATTAGACTTTACCCTACCCACCACCCTATCCAACCCTACCCTACCCACCACCCCATCCTACGTTACCCTACCCACAACCATATCATACACTACACTAGCCACCACCCCATCCTACCCTACCTACCCATCACCACATCTTAAACTAACCTACATACCTACCCTACCACACCCTACCCTATCATACCCTAACACCTACCCAACTTCACCCCACCTCCTCACCACACATCCATCCTCATCTTACTTTATCACCTACCCACGTGTTTTATCGGTTTTCATTCCATTCTATCCAATTTAGAAATAATTAAAATGGTAATTTGCATTGCATTAGAATAAAAAAATTTTCTATTCTATTACCTTATAATCATAATCAAACATTGGAAGTGAATGAAAAATCATTTCATTTCATGCCATTCATTTGTAACAAAAATGTCATAATATCTAATATCTGGGAGTTGGGAGTTGGGAGTTGGTGGTTGTGCAATAAAAAATGAATTAAATATATATAATATGTGTATGTAACATTTATTTTTATTAAATATGAGTTGAATCAGTCTGGATTGGTTTATTGCCGGTTTTTTAAATAAAACCAAAAACTGAACTGGGTTTTCGGTTTAGTTTGTCTTAACAAAAAAATAGATCGTAAAACTTTGGCTCATCGGTTTTCAATCTGGTTTGGCTCAGTTAATCAATTAGTCCGGTTTTCCAACTTTTAAAGTACACCCCTACCTAGAATGCAGATAGGTAGAGTAGTAGAGATGATTTAGGTGAAGTCTTATCCGAATGAACATAGATGGCGGGTGTATAAACAACAAACTTAAATTATGGAGTGATTTTATGGTGCAACGGTTGTAGGAAGGTTGTATCAAGTGGCATACTTTAGAACCATTCATTTTAACTCTCTTTCACATAATACACTTTTGGCGTGTGTGAGAGGTTAGAAATGAAAGGTGGTAAAGTATGCCACTTGGTACAACATTCATACAACGGTTGCACCATAAATTTTTTCTAAATTATGTGCTCAACATCTAAAAGATAAAACGCAATGTCCGGTTACAACATCCAACTTTTCCATGACTTATGTCCGGTTTTTTGGTGAGACAATGTTTTACATGGCAATGTGGAGCTACTCTTCACCATGGCTATATACAGGGTAAGGCGGTTCTCGGGTCGCTGGAACTGATGTGTTCATGATGCACTCATATCATGCGTAGTGCCTTTAAACTAAAGTGTAACAAATTCTTTTGTCGTCTATATTTGGTTGTAGATGTTATAATTAAAAGTGGAGTTGGTATAAAAGCATGTGTAGTATATTGGGTCGCTATCGACACTTTTGATTTTAATACGAGTATCTTAAATGTATTACATTTAATTATTATACATGCTAAATATGCTTTATTTTCTGCCAGTATGATAAAGCATTCTTAACATGTTGATCTTCTACCTCTTAACCGCGTAATTTGCAATTACTCATCTTTTTTCTTGTTTCCCCTCATAAGAAGATTGGTAGGAAGAAGACGAGCTTGTTTTTGTTTCTGTATGATGACTCGGTAACCGGAACATGAGCACCACAGTACATGCATAAACAAACAGCCCCTAACTCACAGCAACATAATTTAATCCTCATCACTACTTACATAATAACCACTACCGTCGTCGTCTTCCCGATCGGATGTCATGTGCCGCTTATAATGAGAATACGTCATAGTCCCATATTTTACCATCAATTTAAGACCTTTCTTAAATAGCTTCTTTTTGTAGAACCGACCTGCTACCTCAAGAACTGTCCACCCTCGAATCCTTTTAATACGTTCCACGTAAGGATTAACCCCAGTCCCGTCCTTACTCTTTTCTTCTTCTCCTGCCTTCAATATGTTTTCTAACCCTTCCAAGCAAACTTTAAACATCTCAGAATCTCTGCAGCAAAACAGATCGCACAAAACCTCTATACAGTTTTCCGATACCATCAACCTACCAACGAAAACAAACCAATAAATACATGCACATTCAATATAAACAAATGCAAATACAACAATATTGACATTATATCATGAGAAAAGTATCTACAAAAATGGTGAAAAGAAAGTACTTGATTTGTTCAGATGTTGCACCGGATATAGCATTTGAAATAGCCCATACAGCCGCTTCCATAACAACAAACTCATCATTTCTCACAGCATGGACTAATGGTTTAATCAAACCAGCGTCAATTACAGGCTGAGATATTACCACAAGGCAACAACTTAAGAACATATTTCTATACAAAAGAAACATGTCAAGATGTTGAAATATGATGTCGTTGTTTTTGCTTCTTAATGATTAATTAGTGTTTAAATGCCAATTAGTTTAATCCTAATTATTGTAATTAGGCTAGTTTGCTGGCTGGAGACCAAAGCCGTTGCAAGTCTGCATCATGGCTTTTCTAGCCGTTAGGAGTCCTTTCTATTTAAACTAAGGACCTGTATGTAACTCGATAAGGTTCTTGAATAAGAGTTTACCATTTTCTCTCCTTTCTTGCTCATTTCTACACAATATAATCAAACACTTCAACACATATCACCCACCTAGACATAAATTACTTTTTACATTAGATGCCAATTGAAGGATTTCATATTGTTCAACATAATCACTTTTATCATGTTTTACCACAAAAATGAGTTGACAAATTATAGAGGGAAAGCCCCCAGAAAGTTTTAAATATTCAGTTCCAAAATGTTTCTACAACTCCTACAGTACATCTTCATCTTCACAAGGGGAAAAAAATTAAAACGTACAATCAGCTAAGAAACAATGCCTTCATACATGCATAATTCAGCAAAATAAATACCTGTATCCACCGCCCGTTTCTTGCAGCAATATACGTAATAATCCAACATGCTTCTTTGCGGACGTCCATATTGCTATGATCCAAAAACTTTCGCAAGTGAGCAAGCACATCGTCTCTAATGATACACTGGAGCAGAAACAAAACAAAACTAACACTTAGAACTCCACACCACATTAGATTTCATCTTTCTTACAATACTCACGGTCGGAGAGGGATTTTACATTTACACTTGCATACAATATAGATATCGTGAAGAAATATAACATAATGAAGCTATGAGATTAAACATCGTTACATACAACAATAATGATTGAGAGGTATTTTACAATACAAGACTGCTCAAGAAATTCATACCTCAATTAGGCAGTCATCTCCTAGCACAATATTTCCGAGTGTGCGGAGGGCAGGAACAACCAGGGTAGATTGGCTGGAAGAAAATACATGTTGACAGACTCACTGGAGATGTAAAGTCAATTAGACACACAAGGACAAATTCTCACCTAATGAGTTCCATAAGGCGGTGGTAGAGTCCAGATTCACGTATAAGTTCTCTAATTTTGACATCTTTGCAACCAGATAATACAGCAAGAGAGCAGCAAGCATGACTAAGAACCATGTCATCTTCTGAGTATAGAAGATGCCTAAGTGCATCGTGTGTTGAATTCACGGCCTAGCAGATCAATACGAAAAACTCAACTTCATTCTCATATAACCAAGAAAGTATCACAGCGCAAGAACATAATGTTTTCATAAATGGTGTAGCAGCTAATAATGATACTTTCAAAAAGTTTACCACACTAGCGCAACCAGGGGCGGACGCAGGATCCTGGACGAGGGGGCGATAATTCTAAAGATTTTTTGCAATCAGAAAAATGTATAGTAGTGTCTTTTTCTGTCCCCTTAGATCCTTAAGAAGAACTACAATATATCGCAAAAAAAACACGACTATACATTTTGTGTTATATACTAGGAAAAAAAAACAGTAGTATATATCGCAGAATCCGAACACATTAATCCTTATACTGCCATCAATAAAGATTTCAAACACTACAAATAATGTTTTGGAGGGAAACCAACATTTCAAATCTTATTAAAATTTGTTTAAAATGTATCACTTTGGTAATAATTATGTATTTTCATTTACAACATAAAAGTTTTAGGTTAAATTATCCGATATTATAGATGATAGGGGCGAATTTAAATTTAATGGGGGTGAAAAAATAAATAATATACACAATAGTGTTATTCTCCGGATCCGAGGGCACCTCCACAGGCAAGGGTGCATCCGCCCCTGGGCGCAACCACATGATACTGAAGGAAAACAACAAGCATTTCTTAGCACCTCCTCATGTTTTGACAGTACTTGATGTACAAGTGCACCTTGTGGTGCATCAGAGCAATCACAGAAGAATATATCATCATTCTCTTACGTACTCCCAAGAAAAAAGAAAAGAAAACAAACCAAAACCCGCAAAGGATCACATGAACAACCTGAACAATGGCCACCTTAGTGACATCAGATGTTTCAAGAGCCTTAGCAACCACCGACTGCACGCAAATAGAGCTATTGAGTTAAGGAATGACTCCAAATCCCTTACTACCACAACCCCCCCAAAAAAAAAAATAGACGCAAAGATCACGTGAACCTGATCAATAGTCAGCTTAGCGACCTCAGATGTTCCAGAAGCAAGATATTTAAGAGCTTTAGCAGCCTCCACCTGCACACAGTTAGAGCGATTGAATTAAGAAAAAACTCCAAATCCCTCACTCCACCCAAGAAGTCGGCTCATGAATATAAGAGCACAAATTTAAACCTGAAGCTCCGGAAAATTTTCCACCGTAAGAAAGCGGAGAAGTGCAGGAACAACTCTAGATTCTAAAACTTCCTTTATTGGGGGATCTTCCCCTGTCAATAATGCAGCTGGTAAGAGAATGAGGTAAACAGAATAACTCACATCTAAAAGAATGAATACAATAGACAAGAGAAGGTTAAGAAAAAAAAGAAGTCCCACCTGAGAGCAATCCGCAGAACCACACAGTTGTGGGCAGCCAATAAGAGCTATCAGATGATTTCACCTTTGCCACCATGTGTGGAAATAACTATAACAACCACCAACACTAGAATCAGTAAAACAACCATATACACCTGAAAAAAATAAGATATCAAAATCATGACACCAACCTGTTGATTGATTTCTTTTAAGGCCGCACCCGGCTTTGTTCGAGACATGTGAAGCTTGTTCACATGCTTCTTCTTCAACGGTCCCTCACCCATTCCTAAACCTGAATTCAAACCAAACAAGGGAATCGCACCCGGCATTGTTCGAGACATTTTAAGCTTCTTCTTCAACGGTTCCTCACCCGACATTATGCTCAATGAAATTCCTAAACCCAAATTCAAACCAAACATGGGAATCGCACAAGGTAAACTATAAAAAAAAGATTATAATCATTCCTGAGGCTTTATACATATGCCATCAAGAAGTATTGCATAATAACTTACAGTTACACAACTAATCTATTTATGCAAGATTCCACAGAACTAACAAAAGCACCCAGCAAAACTATTACATATGGCTAGATGTAACGTAATTTTCTACCTAAAAAGACGCTGAACTAAAGATTTGGAAAGGGATACAAATACAGTGTACGTAATCTTCAGTTTGTCTGAATCGGCACAAAAACAATCGCTACATAAAAGATAGTCACAATTTCTTAATACATAACAAAAACAACATTTATATATGTTATCCAAAGAGTAATTAACGGAATTGTACAATTAGTCTAATATCCAAGTCAATCCAAGTCAGAATTCATATGAATGTTTTGTAGCTTCTTGCACAGGGAAAACTCCATCGGTGGCAGGAATTACCTAACAATAGTATTTTTGAGTGTTATTTTGTCAGACGAAAGTTGAATACATGCCGAAAAGGATCAATACGCAAACGAGTTGAGAGAATATAGCCATAACTGAAATAATGAAACCACCTTGAACAGAGTAAATTTTATTAAAACACGAATTTCTCCGCACAAATTAATATATCTCAACAGAGATGCGGATGCCTAAGAAGATGCGGAATTTCTAATTGCTTACCCTAAGTCCTTGATGGTCTGAGAATTCATACGAAATTGCATCTATTTTTTATTTGAATATCCTTTCACACGATAAAATATTGGGATAATTACCTAAAAAGGTTATTCTCAAACTTTTCTTATCCAACTAAGCTTTGATTAATAAAAGATAATTTTAAAAACAAAAATATCGATTAAAGACAAATATACCCTTATTTTTCTTTCTTTCTTGCTTTTTTTAAAAGCCACGTTGCCTACTTTTTTTTTTAATCTTGAGAATCTACTTTTTTTTTTCTTAACACTGTCGTTTTATTTTTTTATTTTTCGTTTTTGTTTTTTTATATTTTATTAACACTTTCGTTGTTCTTTTTTTTCTTCAAATGTTCAAGAAAAAACATTGAAAATCAAATATAGTTTACCAGAATCGAACCCATGACCAAAAACACAACTCATTCATTATTAACCACAAAGCTAACATTTTTTTATTGCTATATTTGTTACGTCTATTATATATATTATAATAGCAAGGGAAATTGATTTTATCCACTTTAACGTCGTATATCATCATTAAACATTATAATAAACTTAATTATGCATTATATTAATTAATATTAATAATCAATTACTTATGGTCATCATCAAACTTCATAAATAAAACCAAATAAACATCATATCCACCAAATTTGATATTTGATATATAATCAATATTAAACACCATAAGAATGTAAAATAAACATCAAATTTATATAAATCTCTTAAGATCGTCATTAAACGCTACACTAAATTTAAATGAATATTAATTAATTATCAACCACTTGTAATTAAGATCAAACACTAGGTTTTTTTTTTTGAAAACAATCATACACTATATTGATTTCAAATATTAACATCATATTGTTTCAAACATCTCTAATTGATCTCAATCGCCAAAAAAAAAAAAAAAACAAATAAATAAAGACATTCAATCGTTTTTAACCATCATCAAACACTATAACATCTCCTTAAAAAACAATATAAGAAAATAATTTCACATCATATTGATGGTTTAACATTTTAATTAACTCAAATAAACATCATACACATCAAAATTGATGTTAGATTATTTATATTCAATCGCAAACAATATATACACATAATATACACCAAATCGATTCATCACGTACTTATAACCAAATATTAAACACTATAATAAAATTAAATGAATATCAAAATCATATATAATTACTTATATTTGTTACCCTTAAAAAAATACTTATATTCATCATTAAACGTCATGATTAACTATAATAAATATCATATTGATTTTCATTCATTTATAATTATCGTAAAAATACGATAATAAACACAAATAAACATTAATTTATTGTTCATCAACATATAATCATTATATAGTAAAGACTTGATTAAATTTAAATAAACATCAATTTCTTGTTCAAACGTCAAATTGATCTTTATAATCGTTATTAAAAGCTATAATAAACCTAAACAAACATCAATTTGATGTTTATTGTTGTGTAATCATCATCAAACATCATTAACCCCTATTGATTGATTCTTTTGAGTGTATTAGAGGTGTGCGCAATCATCGGTATCAGAATTAACTAACAAGGGATTCAAATATCTACTTACAGCTACAAAGAAGGAGTGAACTTTGTCTTTGTGACTTATATTTCCGGCAACTGATCCCCGAGTGGTGTTAAAATGGTCGGGATTGAGAAATGCATCAATTAGCCAACCATGCATACCGCCAAATCAAACATCACCCCTGACAAGCCATAAGTCTATAATCACATCAGGATTAAAATTCAATCCATAAAGGGTCGTTTAATGATTCAATTAGATCGAATATCTTGTTTCGGACTTAGTACAAGATCATCATATCGAATATGTCTAGTCATACGTGAACCATTTCACGTATTAGTGCAGCCACTAAAGTGTCCAACACCGACAACCCATATCAGGTGGTCACACTCCAAGTGTTCTAGGGTACTAATGATAAAAATTGACTGGACGATCCTAAAGTCCAGTCAATTATGATTATAATAAATTTACCACGGACTAATTATTTAAAACTACAATCTTACTTATACAACTTCTGTTCATCTGCATCATAATTTGGCTCAAGCGATATAGCATTATTTATTAATATAACATAAAGTATATATCATAAATATATTACATTTTCGATTAGTAAAATTGTATTATATAATGTATTAATTACAAAATATAATTAAAAAATTAAGTTTGATCAATATTTATGAGTATTATATATATAATCAATCTATATTGTGAATATACACACAAAAATTATATTCTTAGTGTGTAATGAATTTTTTTTAAGTGAACCGCGACATGAACTATGATTTGAACCATGATAAATTGTGACTGAATCGTTAGTGAACCGCACTAAACTACCGTAGCAAGATTTCACTCAAGCATCCTTTTTTTAAACCATGAACTAACGATACATGAACTGTCTCCGATGGTTCATGAATGGTGGTGGTGTTTATATTATATATATGCATTGGACCGATTAAGGAAGTCAACCGCTTAGGACCGGAAAACTCACCGGTTAAACCATCAACTTGCCGGTTGAACTGTTAAACCGTGGACGGGCAGGTATTTATCAAACCTTGTTTTTTAGAATAAATTGGTAAGTTTTAAACAAATTAATGTTTTATTATGAAATTGCCATGATTTAGATGTTGAAATATTTTGGAAATGATTACGGATGTCATATATTAATTTTTATTAATGTATTGAATATAAGATTATTATTTTTTAATATATGTACTTATCCGTTGAACCAATGACCCATCGATTGAACTATTGACCATCATTAGTTTTTGATAAATTGAGAATAATATGCGTTTTATAAAAAAATAAAAAAAATAAAAAATAGTACACCAGGCCTTTTTTTTATAATTACCAGGCTTTTTTTTATAATTAAAAAAAAACAAAACAAAAAATCTAACATAAGGATGAGATTTGCTATTTGGGTCGCCGGATCTGCGTGATGCGTTTGTTTTGCTTTTGTTTTTTTATTTTTTTTATTTTTAATTAATATGTAAGAAAGGACACTATGGGTATAAGAATATTAGAAAATTAGGAAAAGCTTATATAGATAAAAAAAAGTTTTAGTAAACTCATTTAAGTAAAAAAAGTCTGAGATAAGCTTATTTAATCAAACACCCCTAAAATATTTTAGCACACCTATTTTCTTTTTCAATTTTATCCTTCAATTTTTTTTTTTGCGTATTTATTATGATCCAAATTTTGGCTGAATGTTTAATTTTTCCTGTACGAATTTAAGTCTGACCATATGAAATTACGTTAGAATAATCAACCACATCAAATGTTCCATGTTTGATTATGATTGTAATACGTATTGATTACTATATTATTATGATTCACTGATACTTTAATCTGGGCGCCGTGCACCGGTTCCAACACAAACACGACACGACACGCTCCGACGCCGAGTCCGACACGTGTCGACAATTAAATTAATATTATTTAAAATTTTAATATCCGACACGCTACCGACACACTGTCGACACTCCCCGACATGGCACCGATACTCCCCGACACTCATGAACCCAATTAAAATGCTAGGCCTTGTCCGTGTCTAGTGGTCTAGGAAGAGAGTAGGAGATGTGAGGGAGCTTACTTGAAAACACTTAGGTGGCTAGTTAAACATCTAATCAAACATATGTGCTAGATTAATAATCTTAAACATCATGCAATGCTTGGTAAGGCATAGTACAATATCGCGATGTGTTCTCTGACCAGACAAAGTAGATCAGACTCCACGCCGCCAATCGATTGGCTAGATAAAGCGTCTGGTACATTCTCGGCCGTTATCACACTATCGGGACTCGAGATATTCCGTGGGGGCTACTAGAGCGTGTCTCTAAGTAGGTTGCACCCAGCTTGTCCTAGTACATCCTATTACTAGGCGTAGTGCCTTTGTTATTCATGATGTAACAAACTTGAGCTAAGCTAGATACCTTTTGGAACCTCATGTTATGCCATGAACATAATATGATAGTTAGCTAGGGTTAATAACGGAAATGAATTAGTAAAAGACGGCGTTGCTTTTATTTCTTTATGAGAACATAGTTATACGATCTTCTACGCGTTACTAAGTACTTATGTACTTACCCGTTACTTTTGTTTGTCTTTCTCTTTCCCAAAGAAGATGAACAGTTGCTACTGATTGACGAGTTCTTTGATGATGAAGTTTGAGATGAAGCTTTTGAAGACTTAGTTCTTTTAGTTGTTTCTTTCTTAAAACAGCTTGTTTCACGTTTGAACAATGTTGTCCTTCTTTTTGGTTTAGCTTCTTTTGAGACCTTTTGGGATTTGGATGTTGGATGTTGGATGATTAGTTCTCTTTATTGGATTTAGTTTTTCACAGCATTGATTACCGTGTGTTCGATCTTTTGGTTTCCCCGAGTTGTTGAGTTGTTTTATCTTCCGCGTCGTTTGATTCTGATGTATGACGTAAGGCTTACATATATTATTGAATTTATTTGATAATATATGTGCCGAGCGCTCTTTCCGGATATCATAGCCACATTACCCCACTTTGAAAAAAAAAACTATTTTTTTTAATCTACATACTATGACTAGCAATGCGATATAATTACCAGTATCCGGTAGAAAGGTAGAAAAAGAGTCTAAGGACTCGGTGTCCGGGAATGGGGCGTTACATCACCGACTGCCAAGCCGCCATGAAAATCCCTTCTCCAGTCAGCACCAATAGATCCAACTGGAAGCCCAAAACAGCAACATCGAGGGCTGAAAGCACCAGATCGAGTCCGGAATACCCTTTCCATATGAACCACCGTCGACCACGAAAGCTTTCTGCCAGCGGAAGTGGGGTCGGAAAAGCTAGCCAAAAACGCCGCCACCTAGATCGAGAGAAAATGAGGGCTGCAACAGATCTAGAATTGTTTTGGAGAGGAAAGAAAACAAGGAAAAAGGATGCAAACAAAGGGACTAAAAAAGTATAAATAAAGACGAAACGAATTGGCTTTAAAAATAAAAATAGCCCTTGGTAAATTTACCAAAGACGAAACTGATTTACTTGATACTATAGATGACTGGTTACGTATGGACCGTTTCGTGTTTGTAGGCTGGTCCGGTCTATTGCTCTTAACATTTATCTATCCAGCCATAAGGTAAATCGGCAGCTACTCCTCCGATACGCAAATAATTATACATCATTCGCATACCTATAGCAGCCTCGAATAGATCATAAATCAATTATCTTTCTCGAAAAATATAGAAGAAAGGGGTTTGTGCGCCAATATATGCCATAAAGGGCCCGAAAGATCAGAAAAAATGGGTCCGGATCTCCTGAGGGAATGATTTGGAAGATTCACAACAAAAAATAGTAGTATTTACTAGCAACAACAGAATGGGGGTAGTCAATCAATATAGATTGATCCGAAATCTAATTCAAATCCAATATGGTTCGATAAGTGATACAGGGCTTAATGGAGCTCTTTTACAAATGATATCTCATGGATTTATTGGTGCTGCACTCTTTTTCTTATGAATCAAATCTCCCCAAGTAGGATAAGAACCTACGACCAATCAGTTAACAGCTGACCGCTCTACCACAAAAATGAAATAAAACAATTAGAGAGAACAACCAAGTAATAGGGGTATTATAGAAAGAATAGTTGCTGGTTGTTTTGTTCTTTTAGCTTGATTAATTTTTTTTATTTTTGGTAGCCTGATTATTAAGTTTTAACCGTGTCAATGTCATCTTCACAAAATATTTTAAAATAAAAAAGAATCTTGATAAAAAGAAATTAAAAAAACAATTATAAAACAACGTGTTATTTGCCTGCCTCTCCAAAAAAAAAAAAAAAAAACCCTAGAAGAACCCTAATAAAAAAATACTTTCTTTAGCCTCTCCTGCAATGTTGCAGTTCCTACGTAAAATTTTCATCACTGAAAAAAAACGAAAATATGTTGAGATGATGGAGCTGCCCGAAGACGTTGTTTCAGAGATCCTATTGAGATTGCCGGTGCAATCACTGCTCCGATTCAGATGCGTGTGTAAGAATTGGTGTGACCAAATTAACAGTGCCCAATTCAAAGAAAAGCATATCGGTTACAGATTTGCAAGGGATGATGATGAGCATATTGTGGTCAAGAGGAAGTATCATTGGCGTCATCTTGACGATATCGGTAAAATTAATGTTAGGACTGGTGTACCTTCAAAAAAGAAAGAGCATATTTTGAGTTGTTATTCTGATTACGAATCCCTCGCCTTGTGGAAAGCATCATATAATCTTGATATGGGTATTCGTTCTTGTTGGATAAGCTTTTCCACGAATGTCAACGGCATAGTTTGCGTTACTAATTTAAAAGATTATAAATTTAATATCATTTTGTTTAATCCTGCCTCGGGGGAATCTAGGAAACTCCCACAATTCAAGCATCTTCCTGATTTTATCGCTCATTTCTCAAGAAGAGTGGTAGGATTTGGATTTGATGATGCTACGAAGGATTATATACTAGTTCAATTAGTATATGAAGATCTATATTCTACAGACCGCAAATGTGTTGTATACAATGTAAGGACCGCCTCTTGGACGATGGTTGAGATTCCTGCATCTGTGTCTGCGTCTTGGTTCGAAGATGATGACATCATTTCTTCTTCCTTCTACTCCCATGGATCCGTCCACTGGCGTGTAGGATGGGGACCTCATTATCTTATACTTGCTTTCAACACGACTAGTAAGTTATTTCAAGATATTCAGTTCCCTCACGGTTGGAAAGATTTTAAGTACGCTGAGTATCCTTACCTAATGAAGGTTGACGAATCCAGCATTGCCTTGGTGGCTCATTACTTTGCACGTGATGCCGGTGTACACACAATGGACGTATGGATGATGAAAGAATATGGTGTCACAGAGTCTTGGACTAAACAATATTCTGTCATCAGCTCTTCATCTGTTGGAAAACCGTTATCTTTTTGGAAAAAAGATAAACTTCTGGTACAAACAAGGGATGGGAAGATCAATTGTTATGATCTCTCCAAAGGTCAACTATGTCAACCTGGGCAGTGTGACTCTAATTTACTTCCATATTCAGTTTTCGAGTCATTAGAAGTTGTAACCTGCTATGATAGTTTCGTTTCAATCGATCAAAGTTCAAAGTAGGAGAAGAATAGAAGCATCATTTTACACGGGCACTTTGGACTGTTGGACATGTGCTTTTCCTCTTCAATATGTCATGTTTATTTTCGATTATAGTCCATACACTTTCGACATGGGCTTAAAAGTTTATTTAGTTATGGTGTGAGGAGCTATTGAGTATTAGTTGTCCACCATTATTATTTTCTTTGGTTTCTTTTATCATATAGTCTTGTTGTTATGTTTTGATGTTGAACAGTGATTTACATGGAATGGAATGAATAATTGAGAATTTTTAGTGTTTATAGACAGTTTTGTTATGATCTCTCCAAATCTTTTGCCTCTTCTACCGCCCCTTAGGAGCCCGTTCGGATTGGTGTAATGTAATGTAATGGAATTAGGTGTTCATCCATCTAATTACATCATTGGATTTCATTCGTTCCTTCACAAACCAAGTCCGAACGCTGCCTTAGAATGTATGAAACACAATCACAACGACTTCTGAGCGAGCAATCTCGAACTTGAGGTTTTTCATCAAAACACAGAGTCATATAGTCGTAATCCCTTTCATGTTGTCTATTGTGACTCGGAGAATTGCCCAACAATCTTACATAACGTGATTGTCCTTGTAACACATGAGTAGGTGTTAGATTAATGAAATGAGTGGTGTTAAATGTTAATGGCACCCCACAATTCTCCCGCCGGCACCGACCCCATCTATTTACAAAAATGACAATCAATAATGGCACCACAGTACTTACATCTATTTTGATACCACACTTGTAACATTATATATCATTATATCCAAATCTATTTTACTTTTTCCAATCTTTGATAAATTTGATGAAAAGTTACAAACCCAGCTTCCCCCTTACCGAACTCCTCCGCCTCTGCACATATCTTCCTCGCCTCCGGCGATGATACCGGTTTTCTAGCCGAAGACGGAATCTTCTGCCTAGCTCCGACAAAGACGTTCTTTGGCCACTTTAGATGTTTTCAATAACACTTCCCTCGTCACTTTTCTTGGAGCCATCGCTGTTGTTGACACTAAATTTCTTTCACTGCACGGCCACCGGAAGCCATAGGTAGACTTGGTGGTTAGCAGCGGCTTTTGATGGTGATGTGCTTTTTGGTTGGGTTTCCATGAAAATGGGCAAGTCATAAGTGGGAAAGATGGATAAGTCATGGATTAATTTTCTTGAATTCGGGGAACGCATATCTAAGGCTTTTAGTCTTTTTTTATTTTTTGATTTTTTTAAGTTGCAGAATACTTGTATGAATGGATCAACATTCGCTCATACAATATATATTTGATGCTTGCAAAGATCTAATCCAACACATTAATCGGTTTAGTTACAAGAAGAAGAGCTTGGGGCGGAGCCCGAGGTGGTGAAGTGGAGGGATGAAGATGAAATAAGGACAAAGATAGATTTTGAAGAAGATGATGATGATAATTTTTTTAGAGTGGATATAGTTAAAAAAGAATGTGGTGTAAGTGGTAAATATGGTGGAGTTGTTATTAAAATCGTGGGGCCAATAAAGAATCTAAAAATGTCATAAAAAATGTGGTAATATAGTAAATTTTGATGGGAGTGTGTGATGCCATCTAATTTGTGGTGGCAAAGTAAAATTGGTGTGGTGCCAATAACGATGTCCTAATAAAAAATATGCACCGGTGACTCAGTGAGAGCGCATTCGCCTCGAAACTTGAAGAAATATATATGCTCGAAAAGTAAATGTTTGGAAAAAAATATGCCTCGACTCATGCGGCACTCATGCGGCGCGCAATGCTCGTGCGACACTCATACGGCACACGTGCGGCCCTCGTGCGGCGGAATCAGACATATTTTTCAAATGTTTACTTTTCAAGCATATTTTCCAAGGTTTTTCTTTTCGGACATATTTCTTCATGTTTCCCTAATTCAATAGGCAAATGAGCTTGATACCGAATAGACTTGGTAACATTTAAGATATGACGATGTTTTCTCTGCACATGACCATTTTACTAAGACGTCTCAACACAATAAAATCCTTTTTTTTTTTTAATAAAAATAATCTTCAAGGCATGTAAACTTGGTGCAATTATCACTTAGAACAATTTTGGCATGCTTGTGAAATTGACTAGACATGAGAGCAAAAAAAAAATCTTTAAGTTGTCCAGTACTTCATTCTTTTCACATAACAAGTAAACCCACAGTACTCCTCGTGAGAAGTCATCAACTACAGTTAAAAATAAAAAAATAAAAAGAAAATTATGTGTGCGCAACAAAAAGCTGGAGTACGATATGGATTTGCCTTTGAGGCATTTCATCAAACACCTTTGTCCTCCGAGGTTGGTTAGAATTAGTAGGAGTTGGTTAGAGTTTGTTGTAGTAAATTAGCCTATAAATACAACAATTCTAACTGTGAATTGTTGTTCTGTAAGTTCAATTTCACAGTTTGATAAACTGAGTAATTCTATTTTTCCCGCCTTTTTCATATTTCGAATTCGGTTGATGATCTTCATCTTCTTCCCGATTCTTTTCTGCAATTTTGATTGTATTCTTACGTTTAGTAACTCCAAGAATCAGTGTTTTCAACATCTTGTTCATCACCGCGGCCAGGTTGCACTTGCATCCGCCACATTCACACATGGGAATTTGGTCATAGTTTTCGAATTCTTCCCAAATTGATTTCAGTACGTTCACCGTAATAATTCACGAT
The DNA here is from genome assembly GCA_026214975.1 of Gentiana macrophylla. NCBI lineage: Eukaryota > Viridiplantae > Streptophyta > Magnoliopsida > Gentianales > Gentianaceae > Gentiana > Gentiana macrophylla. The sequence continues at coordinate 43,226,013 of CM047805.1, read as the reverse complement.
TGACATCCCTTTTTACTTACAACCGGTCATATCGCTACGTAGCTGGTGAATGTTCAGCCCATTGCCGGTGGAGAACCATTCCTTCAGCCATTGGCGACTTCTTTATACGCAATTGTCGAGCGCAAAGACGACTTGATTGTTTTCAAGATCCATGACACAGTCATGGAATTCATCGTCCACAAATTTTCGCTTTCTTCGGATTCTTGAAAACGGCTCCTTGCAAAACGGCTCCTTTGATGATGCCCAGAAAACTCTTCACTATAAATGCAGAAAATTATTTATGCAATGGAATGTATGTATGCTCTTGTATTGCTTGAATACTTCTGTGTATTTTTTCATCTTGTGAGGACTTGTTTATATAGATGCTCAGATTGTAATGGAAGAGTCCCTGCAATTAATATCATTTATTGCATAACTCCCACTACTTCCACTTTACTCCAAGTATTGATGATAACAGGTTCGAAGATGAAAAGTCTCAGAAGAAGATGAAAAGTCTTAGTGATCGAGACATTCAAATTGTTAGGAAATCTACGCGAACGCAGCTGAATTCAAAAATTATTTCCTATCGACCCAAGATCGACTTCGTTTAAGCAATAAACAAACAAGTAGTAGACGGTGGTTACCTTGGTTGATCTATAAGATCGACGCTTTGACCGTCCTGGGAGAGTAGTTCCGCATAGAGCCGCCCAAGTGTCCGGCCTCTGCCGCTTTGAGTCCACACGAACAGCCCGCGAATCCCGTCATGGATTGCTATTGGAAAACTCCGGTTGCTAGACCGCCTTTTTCCTCTCTCTCCAACTCTCTATAGATGCTCTCTATTTTACACAAGAGCTATTAGCTCTTGGAATTATGATGTACAAAAAAAGAGCTTGACACCCACCTCTTATTTATAGTGGTTGGGCGCCTATCTAGTGTGGAGGAGGAAAAAACATTTTCCAATAAAATAAGGAAAATATATTTGATTGATTTATCTCATTTATTATAATATCTTATATCAAATAAATCTAGGATATTGTCAATATCTCATATTGAATATCTCCAAGATATTGTCAATATCTAATATTGACTATCTTTATTTTATTACTATAAATCAATTTACACACGTGTATATATCACATATATATAACACATATAAATCTATTAATATCCAAATATTCAAACATGTCAACTTGACATTCACGTGTGACATGCACACAAATATTGAGCCGCATGTAATTTAGATATATACATATATATATTAATATCTTATATTAATATTTGGTAATACTTATTAATTAAATTGCACAATCCAAGTGTATCTTATACACTAATAAGTTGCGCCCCTTTAGCCATAAATTGGCTTCCGGAATATTCTTTAATTAATATAATATTATTAATATCTTGTATTTAATTTATTCATAATAAATAAATACCACCATATTAATTTACCACTATAACCTTTATAGTCTCGAGATAAACTTTCCTTATTTGGTTATCATCAATAACCACATTTTAATCCGCTAGATGTTCTTATGTGTGTGACCCGATAGGCTTCCGAATATGTTGGCCGTAGACACAAAGTGCAAATTACTTAAAATGCCCTTCATACCTAACGATCACGGGATAGCGTCTAGCAACACACCGTGACCCCCATTATCGGAAGAGTCAAATGCAATGACTACTACCTTTCATGTGAAACGATTACCGTGTAACTTACAATCCTATCATTTGTAATAATATCCATACGGTCGTTAGTCGAGTGTCAAAACATCAACAACCGTATCTTATAATCTGATATCATGCTCTCTCTCGAGTAACTCGTTTACTCCCACTTTGCAAAGATTCACGAGTAGTAAGACATTCCTTATAAGAAGGCCATTTCGGATATTCGATCCCAATCATGGATACGCGATTCCCGGACGACCAATCATGTATACTCCGCATGCTTCAATATCATACCCAATCACTACCGCATGATCGCCCCGTGGCTAGGGGAAACCTCAATAGTGTCAAAGCATGACAATCCACACCGTGATGCCATGAAGACTCCGGTCCAAAGGATAATTACACAACCGCCACATAGTATGACACTTATCCGTGTAAGTGGGTCAGTCTAACGTACACATTCTCTAATACACGTCCACGTACAGTCTAAGTGTCTCTACACTTCGATAGAGCGAGATCTATCCTCGCCTAATGACATGAAGACATCTAATACGTGCTAGTCTCTGCTTATACTATCAATGCCCTGTTTAATAGTACATCGACTTAGAGACATTTAAGTATCAAACTTATTAAAGTGATTAGAGATCTCATCAACCATAATCGCTTATCATGGTTTCTCTACCACGCTTTAATACTAAGGACGTTATCATATAACAATTCATAATTGGTTCTTTAAAAGAAACAGATATATGACAACATAAAAGCCATTTAATATATGTATAAACATAAAGAAATAGTAGAAATGATCCGACCGGTCGGATCCGGTCCAACCCGATTGGGTTTAGGACACTATTTCAACAATCTCCCACTTGGCCTAAAACCAATCACTAGCACACACAAGACCAAGTTGAAACACAAGAATCTCATGCAATACTACTTAACCAGCCCTAGCATGAACGGATCGCTATCCATGGGGACTCGGACTATCTTCATATCACGCTCCAAATGACCAAGTCAAAGGAATGTGCCTCAACACACACACGAATCTCTCGACGAGACCCCGGTCCTTGCTTCAAGCAATAAATCCACTTACTATATCAATATACAGAAAAAGGAAAGAACCGTATAAGGTTCATGAATGAACCTTCTAGATCCATGTATCGCTGCTCCGCTAGCCTCTAAGGCACTACTTGTGTTTTGGCTAAGTTGTAGAGTTTACTGAGTGACCCATAGGCTAGAACATTTCCACTCACTGTATCACTTAATCAAGTATCGCAAACCCAGCATCGTAGCTCCCACTCGCCTTCATAAGACTCGGGATATACGCCTCAGATATCTACGTTTATTTAATTCCAAGTTTCAATAAACTAGAAACTTTCCTTAAATTATTTAAGGATATTCTCGACATCTACCAGATTTACTTTCATCCTTGCTCATGACTATTCATGAATTATGAACATCCGGCATCACCTATAAGATGGTTCCTATCGCAGTAGCGAAGGAAACCTTCCATAAGCATCATCTTTCACCTTATCTTTGTGATGAAACGTCCTAACATAGATAGATTTTGAGAACACCGGCTAGCGAGTGTCCCGTTGCGATCTATGCTAAACTCTTTTAGCATCACATCTATATAGGTAAACTATAATTTAACAGCAGTTAAATCTATCACTATAGATTCTCATTTCTAAAATAAGAACTGCAAATCCAAGTGCTTTCATAAAGACCTTGAACTACCAAACATTAATTGACTGTGACATGGGGAGATGATTCTCGAGAGAGATATCTAATACCGTACTCAAAAATCGTAACACACTCCCACTATCCTTCTTGCACATTGGCATATCCTTCTTTTGACTAAATCAAACGCCTTTGATTATCAAACAAAGAAATTTTCTAGAGAAACTTGTTTGAGTCCATAAATGGATCTCACGAGCTTACATATCATGTTTACGCTCTATGAACATCGAGCTATATGCCCAACGGCTTCAACACTATCATATAGTCATGATCACGGTTACAACAAGCATAGTCTCGAATAGAACCGGCACACCGCCAAAGATAAAGACAATTACAAGGTTTACACCTCCCCGCCCTTCACCGTCACTATAGCCTTATGGTAATCATATTACTATCCATGTCGACCTTTCAGGACACTCCTTTAGTAAGACAGACTAGGTTCACAACCTGGTTGTCACCATTGAATCTAATTCGGATATTATGGCTCCTAGCCATATCTCTCAATCTTGCCTTTCAAACATTCTTTCACAAGTCGTGAGATATTCATTCTTCAAGATGAACATACCACCACCTTTTCAGGCTTGAGGTTATCCACGGACTTACTGAAACTTTTGTGTGCCTTTGAGCAAAGTGATCACACACCTCATCGCTATGTGGCGTCCGCTCACGTTCCTATGGTTGAATATGTCTTTGTGGTTCTCAAACTCTTTTGAGATTTGATTCACTCCCACTGTTTCTCTTGGAAGTAACACTTCCTCTAGAAGACATCATGTTTGGAGACAAACACCTTTTGCTCCGTGGACGAGTAAATAATATCTAGCGTACTTGCTGAGATATTCCACAAAGTTGCATATGTCGTACTAGGCTCCAAGCCTTTCTGACTTAGCCTATGACAACTTCAAATCATCGGTTAAGATAGATTCGACATTTATCATCTTCCATATCTAATATGGAATTTATTCAACATTTATTCTTTGGAACTCGGTTAAGTATAAGGGCACTATCCCGAAACGGGTAAGGGATACTTCGCATGGCTTGCATCACACCTTTATCATATAAAGTGTTGTTTCCATTTTGGGAACACAATCTAATTGCGTATCCCAAAGATGGTATCCTTCAAGGGAGAATCTTATTTCTTTCAGACGACTTCTGAAACACCCTTCAGGTATTAATTACTTCAATCCAATTGAAGATTAATTCCTAAGTAGCTCGTCAATCTCATATTCGTACTAGCTCGAACTTTTCGGCTTTCTGAATTATGCACTTCATCGAGTACACTTGACTATTTCTAAAAATAGTCATAGAGATTAACAAACAATTATTTGTAGCATTAATTGTCACAAGCCAACAAACATCGGTATGTTTAGGCTTTAGACAATTTTTCTAGATTTTATAACCTTTTCATAAAAGGGTATTTTAGTCATCTTTAGATAAGATACGTATTACCTATATGATTCATAATCATATGGTTCAACATCATCAGAATGACGTTTGATTACACGCTTCCCTCCGGAGAGACTATGTCTAGAACAACTACAAATATCAAGGATAATAGCCATACAAATATTTAGTTGAGATCTCATCACATATATCAACTATTTAGTGACAACAATCTAGTATGTTAGATTCAGTGACCTTCCAACTTTATCGGAATAACATTTATTCTTTACAATTGAATATGTCTACTAAATCCTAACAAATAATTGAAAGCATGTTCTTCACAAGAACCGGAACATAATAACATTTATTTAGTTCCTTTATCAGTTTACTAGATCCAGAATATGGTAAGTGTTACAACGTTTGCTTCACCTTTCCATATATGTATTTAATCTTTCTAATTTAATCACACTCTCAAGATATCATATATCTAAGAGTGGACTTGAACTTAGATAGATTTATCTCAACTTACTTGCCTAGAATAGAAACTTCAATAAGTTCTCTATTTAAGCACATGCCCTAAATTTCCTTTCAATCCTTTAAGCACTTGAGAAATGTTTCTTATTGTAGTCTTCATAAGACTTAAAAAAGATCACAAGAGCTATGTTTTCAATTTCCTTTCATAAAGAAAATCTAAAGTTTATTAAATAGTTTATTTAACATTTTAAATCGTATTTAAAACATTAACTATTTAATTAACCTTTAAGCAATGGTAGAATTAAGTCGATACTTAAATCTTATAATTTTGAAAACAACCTTTCCAAAATTAGAGTGGTCATTCTTATCCAACGTTTGAATTAATTGTCATCATATGACTGAATGATCATATTGGATCGTATCCAATGCCATAAGCTTCCGTTTTTCATTAAAGTCTTGGAGCACTGCATTAAATATGTAGTCTCCTTGTCTCTAACTACTATAACGGGATTGCTCGTGTCATTGCTTATTTTAAAAGGATTAAAATTACTTAACCATATTTCAGAACGTTTCTCAAAATTAACAGTCATAATTTGGTTTTACTAATCGAGAATAAAACATAAATATAAAGTTTGCTAAAACTACAACATAAAAATGAAAATAAAAGAGTGTTGTTGTTTATACACGCAAAATCAAAAAAGGTCTTTTGGTTTATGATTTTGCTCCCACTAGTCAACTACTCCCAATTGACTTTCAAGAATATTTCAAAATTCTTTAGTGGCTGAGATCCAATCTAGTTACCTTGATTCCCGGCGGTGGTCGATCAACCAAGATAATTTCGAAAGGTAGGTAACTCTTTACCATTCACATCTCTATGTGATTCTCAGTGGTTGACTAGTCAACTCTTTGGCGATACACATCACTATGTGTTAGTCAACCCTTGTCTCTAAAGTCGACGCGCTCCACGACGGTGGCCAATCACCGAAAGACTCTAGTCAAGTCATAACCCAATATTCACGAGATCTCATACGATCATATCTCAATAACGACGATATACCCGTGGTAGGTCAACTCCCGGCGGTGGTCGATCAGTTGGATCCGAACACAGGCTCTTCACCGTCGTTATAATATTGGGAGACAATATTTCGACTTGATTTTTGTTGTGGAAGTATTTTTCGTAAATTAATTCACTTAATTAATTTTAATTTCGGTCTCATCATAAATATGTCTATCTCTATAAACATACATCCTACACATTTATCTAGATCGTGCCTAGTCATGCATCTATCGTATCATATAAAATAAATACAAGCACAAAATAAATAAATGCGTAAAATAACCGGTATGATCATGGACTTTTCCTAGGTGCGGTTTCGAATACAAACTGACGAAACCGCGGGTCACATTCTAAGGGTAGCTGCAACCGCCAATAGGATCTTTAATGCTCCATTCTCCAATGGGATCTTTATTTTCGTCTTTCTTTGGTCTCCATCTTTTGCTCCATTCTTGTTACATTTAATTCTATCGAATAAAATAAATACACCCGCCGCACACGGGGGGGAGCTAATGGGAATGGGATGAATAGAGAAAATAAACTAGGTCACGTTCTTCATAACGGCCTAGGACAATTTTAAACCAACAGAAAAATTAAACCATTCACATCTATCCTATCGGTCGAGTCCATGATCAATCGGGGTCCATATAATCATATTATATCTACTATATCTAATCCATACAATAAAATCTTATGAAAAAGATAAAATTAAAATTTGACTACTTGCGTCTTAATTAATCAATTAACATTTAATCTATTAAATAATTTTATCCAATCAATTAACTAATTAACATTTAATTAATTAAATGATTTTAATCGAAATAAAATTAACGATTAATTTTAAACCGATTTTAATTTTAATTTTAATTAATTAGAACTATTCCAAAATAAATCAAAATTAAAATTATTTCTCTTTTGTTTCTTTCTTTTGATTCGTAATCAAAAGGGATGCCTTTGTTTCTAAACCAAAACTTGGCTTAAGCACAGCCACTTTCCAAAATCAAAATTTTGGAAGTGGCTGGCTAAACTTTTACAAATCAAATATTTGGAAAGGCGCAGGCCTATTCCCAATCAAATATTTGGAAAGGCCAAATAATTTTAGTTTAGGCTCGCCACTTTCCAAAATCAAAATTTTGGAAGTGGCCTAGGCCTAGGCCTTTTCCCAAATCAAATATTTGGAAAGGGCCTAGGCCTATTCCAAACAAAGTTTGGAAAGGCCATTATTATTTTAATGCCATGTGGCATCCCAATGGCCAAACTATTTGAACCATTGGTTAGTATATATACAACTAAACAAAAGACGAATTACCAATCACAACTATGAACAATATTGAAACACAAAATACACAAAACAAAATTTTAGGGATCCTCCAAAAGATGCACCAGCCGACGTCGACCGCCCCAAAAAGGGTGCCGCGCGACACTCCGCAATTTCGGTGGGGTGCGCGCGCCCGATCGGCCGAGCACCCCAAAAGCCGCCCTTTTTTTTTTTTTTTTTTTTTTTTTCTTTCGTATCGATTTGCGAATCAAAATCTTTCATCTTTTAATTACGTGATTTAAACGATAAAATTAACTACGCGTAATAACATGCTTATTGCTTAAGCTCAAGCTCGCTCGATACCACCGTTAGAAATCTACGCGAACGCAGCTGAATTCAAAAAATTATTTCCTATCGACCCAAGATCGACTTCGTTTAAGCAATAAACAAACAAGTAGTAGACGGTGGTTACCTTGGTTGATCTATAAGATCGACGCTTTGACCGTCTAAGGAGAGTAGTTCTGCATAGAGCCGCCCAAGTGTTTGGCCTCTACCGCTAGTCCACACGAGCAACCCGCGGAATCCCATCATGGATTGCTATTGGAAAACTCCGGTTGCTAGACCGGCCTTTTTCCCCTCTCTCCAACTCTCTATAGGATGCTCTCTATTTTACACAAGAGCTATTAGCTCTTGGAATTATGATGTACAAAAGAGCTTGACACCCACCTCTTATTTATAGTGGTTGGGGCGCCCCTATCTAGTGTGGAGGAGAAGAAAACATTTTTCCAATAAAATAAGGAAAATATATTTGATTGATTTATCTCATTTATTATAATATCTTATATCAAATAAATCTAGGATATTGTCAATATCTCATATTGAATATCTCCAAGATATTGTCAATATCTAATATTGACTATCTTTATTTTATTACCATAAATCAATTTACACATGTGTATATATCACATATATATAACACATATAAATCTATTAATATCCAAATATTCAAACATGTCAACTTGACATTCACGTGTGACATGCACACAAATATTGAGCCGCATGTAATTTAGATATATACATATATATATTAATATCTTATATTAATATTTGGTAATACTATTAATTAAATTGCACAATCCAAGTGTATCTTATACACTAATAAGTTGCGCCCCCTTTAGCCATAAATTGGCTTCCGGAATATTCTTTAATTAATATAATATTATTAATATCTTGTATTTAATTTATTCATAATAAATAAATACCACCATATTAATTTACCACTATAACCTTTATAGTCTCGAGATAAACTTTCCTTATTTGGTTATCATCAATAACCACATTTTAATCCGGCTAGATGTTCTTATGTGTGTGACCCGATAGGCTTCCGAATATGTTGGCCGTAGACACAAAGTGCAAATTACGAAAATGCCCTTCATACTACTAACGATCACGGGATAGCGTCTAGCAACACACCGTGACCCCATTATCGGAAGAGTCAAATGCAATGACTACTACCTTTCATGTGAAACAGTTACCGTGTAACTTACAATCCTATCGCTGTAATAATATCCATACGGTCGTTAGTCGAGTGTCAAAACATCAACAACCGTATCTTATAATCTGGATATCATGCTCTCTCGAAGTAACTCGTTTACTCCCACTTTGCAAAGATTCACGAGAGTAAGACATTCCTTATAAGAAGGCCATTTCGGATATTCGATCCCAATCATAGGATACGCGATTCCCGGACGACCAATCATGTATACTCCGCATGCTTCAATATCATACCCAATCACTACCGCATGATCGCCCGTGGCTGTGGAAACCTCAATAGTGTCAAAGCATGACAATCCACACCGTGATGCCATGAAGACTCGGTCCAAAGGATAATTACACAACCGCCACATAGTATGACACTTATCCGTGTAAGTGGGTCGGTCCTAACGTCGCATTCTCTAATACACGCCCACGCATGCCTAAGTGTCTACACTTCGATGAGACGAGATCTATCCTCGCCCTAATGACGAAGACATCTAATACGTGCTAGTCTGCATTTTATACTATCAATGCCCTGTTTAATAGTACATCGACTAGAGACATTTAAGTATCAAACTTATTAAAGTGATTAGAGATCTCATCAACCATAATCGCTTATCATGGTTTCTCTACCACGCTTTAATACTAAGGACGTTATCATATAACAATTCATAATTGGTTCTTTAAAAGAAATGTATATATGACAACATAAAAGCCATTTAATATATGTATAAACATAAAGAAATAGTAGAAATGATCCGACCGGTCGGATCCGGTCCAACCCGATTGGGTTTAGGACACTATTTCAACAGAGTCCCTGCAATTAATATCATTTATTGCATAACTCCCACTACTTCCACTTTACTCCAAGTATTGATGATAACAGGTTCGAAGATGAAAAGTCTCAGAAGAAGATGAAAAGTCTTAGCTGACTGAGACATTCAGTCTGCTGAAGGTGCCTTGGCGAACCTCACCGACTTCTCCTCGGCCGAGTTTCGTCGGTGACTCGACCTCGGCAACCTCACCGACTTCTCCTGGTGAGTTTCGTCCACCGACTCGACCTCGGCCTCGTCTCGGTTTTGAAGATCACCGACTCGGTCGGGTGAATTGTCGGGCTCACTTTGCGTTTCATCTTGCCACCCGCTGAGTTTGTCCAAAGCCCAAGGCCAAGGTCAACGGTCAACGGGCGGGCGGCGTGCGCGCGCGCGCGCGTGTGGCAATTTTAGCAGAACATCGTCTGCCTAAAACCATTCTGAACTCTCTCCCTTTCTCTGGGAGCTTATACCAATCATCAACTATCATCATATAAATACTTGACATTGGAACACTCATGTTCCAATGTGGGATAAAGTTTACACTACTTTATTTCCCATATCTCACAACAACATAAAGCATTAATATCTCATTCACCCGTACTCCAAATTGAATGATTTAAAATCCTATGTCAACTACGTAGCACGTAGTTTCCAATGATTTTAATAAAGTCTCGATAACTTTAATAAAAGTCTATCGAACTCTCTTTTTAAAGTAGTTGTAAAAAATGATTAAAATCAATAAAATTGATTAAATCATTTTTCCTCCATTTTCTCCAACAATCCCCCACATGAATGGATATTAATGCATTTGCTGACTCTGAAGAGATTTCTGACAGAAAAATATTGCATCAGGAGAGGTAGTTTCTGGCTTTGAACCTGCCTTAGTGAAATACTATTGGATCTACTCGGCTAATCGCTGAACTATGTCTTGAATCGTTTCACCTTTTATTGTAAAACCAGACAATAGTACTCACACAATATTTCCCTAAACACCATATTTGGTTCTCATGATTGTGTTCATTTTGGCCATGAATCACCCTGGTTTCAGAAAGTGCATTAGAGAATTCTAGCCTCTGAATTCTCACGGAAGCGGCCCCACTTCACACTTACATAGGTGACCTCCTATCAAGAGCATTCTGCCATACCCCACTCGAATTTAACCAAGTTATAGGAATCATTAAAAGTTTTCTCTTAACCTTTACACCACTGACAGATAACACTTTTATTCACAGAATGTCAATTTTGACATTTGATCTCTAGGTAAACCTTTTGTTAGCGGATCCGCAAGATTTTCTTTCGATCTAACAAAATCGATGAAAATCATGCCATTAGAGATCAGTTGTTTAATAGTATTATGTCTGCGACGTATATGTCGAGACTTACCATTATACATACTGTTTTGTGCTCAACATATAGCCGACTGACTATCACTATGTATGCTTATTGGAGCAATAGGTTTAGTCCAGCATGGAATTTCCTCTTGGAAATTACAAAGCCATTCTGCTTCTTCTCCTGCCTTGTCTAATGCAATAAACTCAGCTTCCATCGTGGAACGAGCTATGCATGTTTGCTTTGTGGATTTCCATGACACTACAGCACCACCAATAGTGAATACATATCCACTTGTGGCTTTTGAATCTTTTGAGTCAGATATCCAATTCGCATCACAGTATCCTTCTAATACTGCTAGATATCTTGTATAACATAATCCCAGATTCATTGTAAACTTTAAGTACTTCAGTACCCTTATCAAAGCTTTCCAATGATCCTCATTTGAATTGCTAGTAAACCTGCTTAATTTATTCACAACACATGCTAGATCTGGTCTAGTACAATTGGTTAAGTATATCAGATAGCCTATTATTTGTGAATATTTCAACTGAGACACATGTTCACCTTTGTTCTTGACTAAGTGTAAACTTAAGTCAATTGAAGTTTTCACAGGACTTTCATGAAAGACATTAAATCTTTTTAGAACAGACTCAATATAATGAGACTGTGTCAAAGCAAGTCCATCAGACATTCTAGAGATTTTAATCCCCAAAATTACGTCTGCAACTCCCATGTCCTTCATATCAAAATTTCGAGTCAACATCTTCTTAGTATTCATGATTACATCACGAGTACTTCCCATGATCAACATGTCGTCAACATATAGATATACTATCACATAAGAATTAAAAGTATTCTTGATATAGACACATTTGTCACACTCGTTAATTTTAAATCCATTTGACAACATCGTTTGATCAAATTTTTTATGCCATTGTTTTGGCGCTTGTTTCAGCCCATACAATGATTTAACGAGTCGACACGCTTTGTATTCTTGACCTGGAACTACAAAACCCTCGGGTTGTTCCATGTAAATTCTTCCTCTAATTCACCATTTAAAAATGCAGTCTTAACATCCATTTCATGGATTTCAAAGTTATAAACCGCAGCAATGGCAATAAGAACCCTTATCGAAGTGATTCTAGTTACCGGTGAATAAGTATCGAAGAAATCAAGACCTTCTTTTCAGGCCCAATTTTTTATTTGTTTAGGTTTAGGCACTTTTACCTTTGCTAAACACCCCCACACTTTCAAGTATTCTGAAGCTTGGCTTATGGCCTTTCCACAACTCATACGGGGTCTTATCCATCTTTTTAGACGGAATTCTATTAAGAATGACATTTGCTGAGAGGATCGCCTCCCCCCACAAGTTCTGAGGTAAACCCGAACTTATCAACATAGCATTCATTATCTCTTTTAGAGTACGAAGAGATGACTAATTTCGAATTTCAAGATCTTTGAATTGCTTCAATTGACCTCAAAGATTCAATTTCAAATTTTCAAAGATTCAAAGATTCAAGATTCAAAGATTAGCATTCAACATTCACTTTCAAAGATTCATTCATCTTGACTTTTCAGTGCATTTTTATGCGCTCAAAGAATACCGTTCGACTGAGGTGTATACGGAGCAGTAGTTTGATGAATAATGCCAGACTCTGTACATAGTTCATTAAACGGTGCATCATACTCACCACCTCTATCACTACGAACCTTTTTGATTCGTTTGCTAAGTTGATTTTCGACTTCATTCTTACAATTTTTTAAAGCCTCAATTATCTCATCTTTGCTACTTATCAAATAGACATAACAATATCTTGTACAATCATCGATAAATGTTACAAAGTATTTTTTTTATCGCCTCTCGATTGCACAAATTTAAATCACACAAATCTGAATGAATTAATTCCAACGGTTATGTGTTTCTTTCAATGAAGGAAACGGTGTCGTAGTCATATTTGATTCGACACATATTTGGCATTTTTCATTTTCATTAAACTTTAAATTAGGTAATTAATAAATCTAAATTCATCATTCTACGAATTGATTTATCATTTACAAGTCCTAATCGATTATGTCACAAACATGAAGTCTCGGTCCATGTCTTAATTATTTATGCCTTAAACGGGCAAATTTGATTTAGGTACAATAGTCAAAACATTGAGCTCATACACACCCACAATCACATTTATGCAAACATAAAATTATTTTAATTTTATTTTACAATACGAAGGTACATAAAAAACAATTTATCGACCAGAGTGCCTTCGCCAATTACCAATCCATTCTGTGAAAGTCTGAATTTGTTTGCAACAAAGTCTAACTTGTAACCCAGGCTGGTAAGCTGAGGACCAGAAATATAATTTCCATTTAGGTCCGGCACATGCAGAACATTTCTGATAACCAGATTTTTTTTTTAAAATTCAACATGATATTCCCATATCCAACGATTTCGGACGTTGTTGAATTTGCCATGAAAACATTTTCTTTAATTTCCTAGTATCCCTAGAATAAAGATTTGTTCGCACACATATGTTGAGTAGCACCAGTGTCTGCACACCAACCATATGTCTCTTCATCGATTAGATCCACGTCATTCTTGATCTTTACTTGAATTTCTTTCATTTCTGTTCAAAAACAGAAGATAAACTATTATTTCGCGTACAACTTGCATCGAAATAAATTTTTTTTAGTCACAACATAATATTGTGTCCTGGTAGATTATATCACTATAATCAAAGAAAGAATTATTTTTAACAATTCTCACTCGAACACTTAATTAAGTGTCACGACAAACACATTCACATTAAGATTCACCTCGGTGATTCTTCACATTTAATTTTTCTGGTTTCTCACCTTGAGCAATACCAGCCGCAACAACGTTTTCACTTCCGCTTGCCACAACATTAGGAGTGGGTGTCAATGACGCATCATTAACAGTAGTCATTTCTGTTCAGAAACAGAAGATCAACAGTTAGAATATGGTTCGTTCAAAAACGAGACCAATAGAGATGAAGAGACTTTTTCTGAATATCATCAATTGATATTCAGCTTCAGAAAAAAAATTGTTCAGAATCGAATCGAAAATTTATTTAATTTCACATACAGAAAAACGTTTCAGAACAAAGAGGTTTTGAAAAATTTGTCTTAAGATTGTTATACCCGTATGTGAATAAAATAAATATTCAGAAAATAAAGAACAATTTTATTTCCAATTCAAAATAAATATCATTACAATACTGTAATTGAAAAATGAAAAAGAAACGAAAGGATATCTCCAATTGAGGCGAGACGGAACTCTGTCCTTAAGACAAATTTGCTCCGGCTTGTACCCCGGTTTATGCAATTGTCTCCCAGGATTACTCAATTACCTGTTTAGAAAAGAGGTACTTCAATTTCTGAACCACGTCGAACTCTGATGATGCCCAGAAAACTCTTCACTATGAATGCAGAAAATTATTTATGCAATGGAATGTATGTATGCTCTTGTATTGCTTGAATATTTCTGTGTATTTTTCCATCTTGTGAGGACTTGTTTATATAGATGTTCAGATTGTAATGGAAGAGTCCCTGCAATTAATTTCATTTATTGCAAAACTCCCACTTTACTCCAAAGTATTGATGATAACAGGTTCAAAGATGAAAGGTCTCAGAAGAAGATGAAAAGTCTCAAATGATCGAGACATTCGATCTCTTGCTGCCTTGGCGAACCCTCACCGACTTACGCGCTGGCGATGCCGAGTTTGCTTCACCGACTCTCCTGTTGAGTTTCGGGCACGTTCAACGGTCAACGGTCAACGGGCACGGGCGGGAATTTTAGCAGAACATCGTCTGTCTAAAACCATTCTGAACTCTCTACCTTTCTCTAGGAGCTTATACCAATCATCAACTATCATCATATAAATACTTGATATTAGAACACTCATGTTCCAATGTGGGATAAAGTTTTACACTACTTTATTTTCCATATCTCACAAAACTTAAAGCGTTAATATCTCATTCACCCGTACTCCGAATTGAATGATTTAAAATCCTATTGTCAACTACGTAGAACATAGTTTCCAATGATTTTAATAAAGTCTCGATAACTTTAATAAAAGTCTATCGAACTCTCTTTTTAAAGTAGTTGTAAACAATAATTAAAATCAATAAAATCGATTAAATCATTTTTCCTCTATTTTCTCCAACACTTGCATTGGCTGCATTTCACAGTTTGATGTCGTTTGGATCTGCTGAACACAATTATTCGTTTTTGTTAGTTTTATTGCACTTGTGATAAAAATTGATGTGAGCTTAATCATGTTTTTCAAATTTATTGGCTCTTCGTCATTCCAATAATGTTTATGGGTGAAGTTTTTATGCATGTAATGACCTGGATACTATAAATTGTGATACGTTTGGCATTTGATCTTGTTTTACTGCTGCATGAAGGTTAAGAGCTAAAAATGCAGGCCTCAACGTACGGGAAAATTGCAAATTTGGTCCTATAACTTGGGGGAGGTACCAATTTGGGTCCCGTACGATTCCATATTATCAATTAAGTCCCGTAAGTGTTAAAAACATCTCAAATTGAGGACACCTCTCAACTCCGGTGAAATATGTTCATAAATTTAGGATTTTCCGGCCAGTGAGCATGTTCAGTTATGCTATATGATTTTTTTAACAAATTAGCAAATACACGTGGAAAATACTCGTACCATTTCTCTTCGCAGCAAATACACGTTGGCTATGTTAATTACTTAAAACCTAGATTCCCAAGAAGTAAGGTTGTACACAATAAACAAGTGGCGAGAGCTAGAGCATGACTCTTGTTTATGCATAGGCTTTTCTTATTTTTTTCCTTTGAAAAGCCTTTTTTTTTTTTTTTTTTTTTTTTTTTTTTTTTAACGTTATTGGAGCCAAACATATACTAACAGACATGGACCGCATATCCTTTGTCGAGGAGGAATTGAGTGATCAGGTAAGAGCTGTCTTGACCAGTGATGCCGGTGATTAGAGCAACTTTGATGGGCACATAAATATCTCCACCGTTCGCCGGAAAATCCTAAATTTTATGAACATATTTCACCGGAGTTGAGAGATGTCTTCAATTTGAGATGTTTTTAAAACTTACGGGATTTAATTGATGATATGGAATCGTACGGGACTAAAATTGATACCATCCTAAAGTTATGAGACCAATTTTGCATTTTTCCCTACCCTCAGCGCACAACCATCACTTGAATTGATCTGGCGCTCACCATGATTTGATTTGGTGCCGTTCAAAAAAATAAAAATTGAATTGATTTGGTGACAGGGAAGTGTCACCGTAAAAACAGTGAGTATTGCATACGCGAATGTGTTGCTATAGTCTGTAATAAGTGTCTTTGTGAAACAATGATAATGTCACTGAAAGTATTGTTGAGTGTCACTCTGAAACTATTGTAGTGATGTTACTGTCACTGCAAACACTATTACTGAAACAAAGGTGTTACTCCGAGTGTCACTGCAAATGTTGTGGCAGTCACGGTTGACGCAATTGTGTGTTTTCGGGTACACGAAATTACGTTGAAAGGATATCATATAAGATATCAAATAAAAAGCATGAGAAAAAATATAAATTATGGTACAAGAATTTTATAAATCGGTAATCGAGATCAAAAGTTATTATTGTTTTAAAAAATAGATAGGAGAGAGACTAATGTTCAGTTGTTTTTCTTTCTTTTTTTCCTTCTGTTTTTGCTGGAGCAAAAGTATTACTTTTACAGTCTATTATAAATTGTCATTTTTGCAAATTTTTGAGCTGTGTGTCCTTATTTTTCCCTTATTTCATTCTAATTTTTGTCCTTTTGGCTCAATCTCCTATTTAATTAGTGCTAACTTTTCGTGTTGTTTATTTATTTATTTATTTATTTTTAGTTCCAAGCTTCTCCAAGTGTTTTAGTTTCAGTTTTCTTTTTAAATTTTTTTTAACTAAGGAGAATCTAGTTTTAGTTTATCAAAAAGAATATAGTATCACGAGACAAGAGTCATCAAAAAAGAATATAGTATCACGAGACAAGATTCATGTTTGATAGGTGCGGGAAATCGGTAAATCAGGCCACTGTAACTTATGACATTTTTTTCAGGTCAAAAATTTTCTGACATTCTTTTTCAGGTCCCCGTCCAAATTTAGACGAAATCGTCCAAATATAGTCAACCCGTCCAAATTTGGACGGAATTCGTCCCAATCCATTCACTGACCAAATTTAGACGGATTTCGTCACAATTTAGACGGGGCGTCCAAATTTTGAACAGATTCCGTCCAAATTTGAACGAGAAAGGAGGTCATGTTTCAAATTCTCAGAATGGTCATAATTTTATTTTTTTTATTTCTTTTTCTGTCCTTATCCTGATTCCCCAAGAGTAATACGTACTACCTGTGAAATAGTCCAACGCAGTTCTCATTAATATCAATTCAAATGAATTCATCTTCCGTTTTTTAATCAAAAGATGAACATGATTAATTTGACGTCAATGGATTTTACATAGAAAGTATATTCTGAGAAATCTTACCTTCATCAAGACGATAAACTAATTTCACAAAATTCATCCTGCATTCACACAAGGATAACAGATCTTAAATTTGCGAAAGAAGTTAAACTGAAGTAGTTAGATATAATCATTTAACTCCTCACAAAAGATTTCCCACACAAGATATAATCATTCTTAACCACAAAAGATTTCCCAGAAAATGGAAAGAATTAACAAGTGTAGAGCTCCCTTTCCGTCCAATGTTTGATAAACCGTCCAAATTTGGTCAGTGAATGGATTGGGACGAATTCCGTCCAAATTTGGACGGGTTGATTATATTTGGACGATTTAAATCCAAATTTGACGAGAACTCAAAAAAATGTCGAAAAATTTTTGGACCTAAAAAAATGTCGGTTAATTCTGCCTGATTACCATTTCTCAATTTCACGATAGGTGCCACAATCTCCAACTCACTCAACCGGCCAATCAAAAAAAAAAAAAAAAAAATTTAACTCACTCAACCCAACACCGATATAACCCTAAAATTGGGTCACCGGTCCCTTCCATACGCAGATTACTCATTCATAACCCATTTATTTTTCTCTGCATCCGCTCTCCAAAACGATACTTGTTAACACTTAACATATACAATGTGGATAAAGCAATATTAGATGCAAGTAGGATGTGCACACTTCTGATATCAAAACAAC
Source organism: Gentiana macrophylla (assembly GCA_026214975.1). Taxonomy (NCBI): domain Eukaryota; kingdom Viridiplantae; phylum Streptophyta; class Magnoliopsida; order Gentianales; family Gentianaceae; genus Gentiana; species Gentiana macrophylla. Next base: position 43,207,581 of record CM047805.1, on the reverse strand, counting down.
AGTTGAGTAAAAAAGTTAGCATGTGAAGAGGTTAAGATCTGAAGCAAACAGCTGAGCAAAAAAGATGAGTAGATGTTAAGATGTAGCAGCCGAGACAAGCATCATATGCGAGAAACAACTAGTTACATCAGCTGAGAAACAAGGTTGCTTCATGCAGCTGACAGACCAGACCGGTCTAGAAGCAGAATTATCAGTTGAGATGTTAATCGGTCTAGACAGCTAGTCTGTTGTAACAAACTTAAACTTAACCGTTGAGAGTATGAACTATAAATACCCCTCAAAAGACATTTTGTAACTTAAGTATTTTTCTGTTTCAATAATTTCAGTAGTACTTCTCCAACCTAGGTTGCACGGATACAGATACGGGGACACGGAACGCGGACACGGGACACGTGGATACGAAATTTTCAAAAAATACAGGATACGGATACGGGGTTAAAATGAAAATATTAAAAATATAAGGACCAAAATGTAAATATTAAAAATATAAGGACTAAAATATAAATATAAAAAAATAATGCTAGTGTGACTTGAAGTTTGAGAATAATGTTAGGAAAAGTTGGTATGATACTTCAATCAAATATTTCTTCTTTCTTTAGAATGTGTTTCATAACTCGAAAATTTCACGTATAGATTTGAATAACTTCTATTACAAGAGATTTTAACAGTTTTTTCTCATTAATCTATAAAAAAATTAAGCGGAATTCCACCGTCTCATTGAGCAACTCGTTATTTTCTACTTCTTGATAAAGAATCACAACATTTTCTTTGAATTTACATTTGGATTGCATATCTAAGTCCTGTTGTTATTCTAGAGGGTAGTGGATTAAGGTTGGGTGGGGTGTGGTAGATAGTACATGGTGCATAAGATAGGATATGGTAAAAAGGGTAGGGTCAGGTTGGGTTGGGTAGAGTAGCCCTACCCCACCACCCACTTTGCCCCACCACAACACTATACCATACTCTACCTACCCTTTGTTACCTACCACTCACCTTATCAATCACCCCACTGCACCATACCTCATTACTGATTACCCTACCCTACCCTCGTTACCCAACTACCCTATTAGACTTTACCCTACCCACCACCCTATCCAACCCTACCCTACCCACCACCCCATCCTACGTTACCCTATCTTACACTACACTAGCCACCACCCTATCCTACCCTACCTACCCATCACCACATCTTAAACTAACCTACATACCTACCCTACCACACCCTACCCTATCCTACCCTAACACCTACCCAACTTCACCCCACCTCACCTCACCACACATCCAACCTCATCTTACTATTATCACCTACCCACGTGTTTTGTCGGTTTTCATTCCATTCTATCCAATTTAGAAATAATTAAAATGGTAATTTTGCATTGCATTGGAATAAAATTTTATTCTATTATATTACCTTATAATCATAATCAAACATTGGAAGTGAATGAAAAATCATTTCATTTCATGCCATTCATGCGTAACAAAAATGTCATAATATCTAATATCTGGGAGTTGGGAGTTGGGAGTTGGTGGTTCGTGGTTGTGCAATAAAAAAATGAATTAAATATATATAATATATGTATGTAACATTTATTTTTATTGAATATGAAATGAATCAGTCTGGATTGGTTTATTGCCGGTTTTTTAAATAAAACCAAAAACTGAACTGGGTTTTCGGTTTAGTTTGTCTTCAACAAAAAAATAGATCGTAAAACTTTGGCTCATCGGTTTTCAATCTGGTTTGGTTCAGTTCAATCAATTAGTCCGGTTTTCCAACTTTTAAAGTACACCCCTACCTAGAATGCAGATAGGTAGAGTAGTAGAGATGATTTAGGTGAAGTCTTATCCGAATGAACATAGATGGCGGGTGTATAAAGAACAAACTTAAATTATGTGCTCAACATCTAAATGAGAAAACGCTTGGTTTTTTGGTGAGACAATGTTTTACATGGCAATGTGGAGCTACTCTTCACCATGGCTATATACCGGGTCAGGCGGTTCTCGGGTCGCTAGACTGATGTGTTCATGATGCACTCATATCATTCGCAGTGCCTTTAAACAAAATTGTAACAAATTCATTTGTCGTCTATATTTGGTTATAGACGTTATAATTAAAAGTGGAGTCGGTATAAAAACATGTGTAGTATATTGGGTCACTATGGACACTTTTGATTTTAATACGAGTATCTTAAATGTATTACATTTAATTATTATAGTGGTTATTAGTTATAAGGCCGTCGTTAGAGACTTAATGATCATTTATGACACTCAAAAAACTTATTTAATTATAAGGACAGTCTAAAATTTGTTAGATAGAATAGCGTTTGAACGGTGGCTCTTCTTCAACTTGAAAGACGTTACCACCGTCCCAGTTATTTACCTCGGCTCCGGCGGCGGCAACGTCTTTGTCCCAGTTGTTAAAGAATCACGTTTCGAATTACGTTTGTGGAAGGTTCGATTCTTGTAAGGCTGCCATCTTTATGCCGATTGTGTGCTGATTCGATGGAGATTTGATACGGTATCATCACAGCAACGTGTTCTTAACATGAGGGCTTGATTCTATGCATTCAAGTCGCAATTTTGAGGGATTCGTATAAAGGTGATTTTGTTTCTGTGCTAATATCGTATTTTCATTTATTTCTCTGATACGAACTTGAAGTCTGCCTGATTCTTTGCCCAATGCTTCTACTGAAGGTTGGAGTATGAAAGGCTTGAAATTATGCCTGATAATTTCAGTGGTCTTACTTGCTGCTTTTAGTAAGTGTCGTGTCCTTATTTTAAGCTTTTTCTGCTGCCTAAGTCTTAGAATAAAGTCCATGCTTTGCTTGATTAATTTATTGTCTTTGAACTATGGATGTCTATGGATGTGTTTGACCGAATCATTTACGAAAGAAGTGTGGTCCAAGGGTGGACAATAGGTCAAACACACACGAGACTAGTTTCGATTCATTTTCAATAAGATTAGTCAAGGTCTAAGCCGTGTTGTTTTGTTCTCTGTTTACGCCCTCTGTCTGCATGTCTCTTTGAATTGGTAAATTCATTTACCGATTCAGCTACCCTACTTGTGTGCTTGGTTGTGTTTTATTTGTGCTAAATCTGCTAATATTCTGCTGCTTTGTTTCTTGCCTTGCACATTCACATTTTGCTGCACCTTGCACACTGATCCTGTGATCTGCCATATTGGCTGCTTTGGAAATCTGCTGCTGAAACCTTGCTGACTGAGACTTGCTTAAGGCTGTAATACTTGCTGTATAGTTTCTGAAATAGACTCAGTTTGTGTTTACTAATCCGCTACTCCATCTTGTGCTCAGATTTTGAATAATAGTCCGGATAGTTTTGCCCCTTCGTTTTAACTATCATCTCTGATATACAAAGTGAGTGGAGAGCATTAGTTTTGATCAGATCAGTTTGCTGTACTTTTGGCTTGCCGAATCGTCTGGGCTGAATTTAATTTTTGTAATCTGCTGCTGCAATTTTTATCCCCTTTTGTATTTCTAAGTTTGCTATAATTTTGCTTGGATAAGTTTACACCTGCTGCGTATTTAAATAATCTGAACTTGATCCATTGTACAAGCTGCTAGGCTGTACTCGATAATTTGGTTTGTAATCTAAATCAAGTTGTTTGCTGATCTACACCTTTTTATATAATATGCTTTTGTTAAGTGTTGTACCTGCTATATTTTTGGACTGAACCTTGAAACCTTTTTGTATCAAGCAAATTGTATTAAAAACTTTTCTCTGTGTAATCTGATTCATTGTTGCAAGATCTGGACTGAATTGATTAACTTGAATATGCAGCCATGCTTTGATCTTATTTGGACTTAATATAATGCATTCAACTTTAAGTTCTTTTGTGGTAAAAAAAAAGTTGACTTGTGTTTTACTCACATTCTCTGATTGTTCTATCCGTTTTGTTGTTCACCATCCATTTATACAAATATACAAATATATCCATTGATGTCTGATGCAGGGACATTGATGACTTATGTAGTGACATTGATGTCTGATACAAAGACATTGATGACTTATGCAGTGACATTGATGTTTGATGCAGGGACATTGATGTCTGATGCAGGGACATTGATGACTGATGTAGGGACATTGATGTCCGATGCAGTGACATTGATGAATGATGCAGGGACATTAAGCTAAACAAGATCGTCAAATGATTCAAGATCGTGTTAATGAATTGAGGGATTCCACAATGAATCCAATTATCAGAAGGGCACAAACAACGTGTGGCCATTACAAAAGTCATAGTGAAGAGTCGTTGTAGTTTCACCAAACTTGTACTTCTATCCATATTAAAAGCTCAACATTTGGAGAAATGCAAAACAAGAGCAGAGCTGACTGATGCAATTGTTAGGTTTTATGCAATGATATTGATGTTTGATGCTGGGACATTGATGTTTGATGCAGTGACATTGATGTCTGATGCAGGGGACATTGATGACTTATGCAGTGACATTGATGTCTAAAGCAGTGACATTGATGACTGTATTTACAATTAGATAACTGATGCAATGATATTGATGTCACCACATATACAACTTGATACACACATTTGATAACTTTGTAAAGTAACTTTATTTCTTTGTTATCTTTAAATATTTGATTGATGTTGGTTTATTTGATTAGTGTTGGTTTAAATTTTTGATAACTTTGTAAAATAACTGTATTTCTTTTGTTTTTTTTTGGTTTAAAGGCATATTTTTACAACCAAAGGTATGCATAAATTGTTACAATAACACGTCACTGCATAAATCCTTACAATAACACGTCACTGCATAATTCGATACAATAAGACATCACTGCATAGATCGCTACAATAAGAAGTCACTGCATAAATCGCTACAATGAGATGTCACTGATCAAGGTTGTCAATGGATCGCGACGGTCAATACATCATGGTAGCCAATGAATCGCGGCGGTCAATGCATCGGGGTGGTTAATGGATCCCGATGGCCAATGCATCCGGGTAGGTGGTCAATGCGTACGACGCGATCAATACGTCCACGTCGATTTTTATGAAGAAAAAAAATTGATTTTATGAAATTTATTCGAAAAATATCAAATTTGATTTTAGAATAAAGAAGATGAAAAAATATGAATTTTAGTGAAAAGATTATGATGATCCGAGTTTTAGATCGAACTTTAGAAATATGGTGAATTAAAATTAAAAAAAAACCCACCCACACGTTCCCATTAATTTTTTTTTCCTTTTTAATTTTTTTTTTATTTTTATACTTTGGACGTTTTTTTTTTTTTTTTTTTTTTTTTTTTTTTTTTTTTTTTTCCACTTGAAATTAGAATATCCTTATAACTAAATAAGTTTCCTTCTTAAAATTAGAATGTCCTTATAACTAAATAAGATTTTAGAGTGTTCTATTACCCCTAATAAGTTGAAAATCAGTCCTTTTAAATAATTGACCCCTTATTATAAGCAAGGTCATGGTCACACTTATCATCTTAGAGCTAAATAGCTAAATAATAAATAAGCTACAAACACTAAGTCACAGAGCAACATAATTTAATCCTCATCACTACTTACATAATAACCACTACCGTCGTCGTCTTCCCGATCGGATGTCATGTGCCGCTTATAATGAGAATACGTCATTGTCCCATACTTTACCATCAATTTAAGACCTTTCTTAAATAGCTTCTTTTTGTAGAAGCGACCTGCTACCTCAAGAACTGCCCACCCTTGAATGCTTTTAATACGTTCCACGTAAGGATTAACCCCAGTCCCGTCCTTACTCTTTTCTTCTTCTCCTGCCTTCAATATGTTTTCTAACCCTTCCAAGCAAACTTTAAACATCTCAGAATCTCTGCAGCAAAACAGATCGCACAAAACCTCTATACAGTTTTCCGATACCATCAACCTACCAACCAAACCAATAGATACTGACATCATTATATCATGACAAAAAGTATGTATGTATGTATCTACAAAAATGGTGATAAAGAAATGACTACTTGATTTGTTCAGATGTTGCACAGTTGGTAGCAGCTGAAATAGCCCATATAGCCGCTTCCATAACAACAAACTCGTCATTTCTCACAGCATGGACTAATAGTTTAATCAAACCGGCATCAATTATGGCCTGAGATAGAGGAGAGAGATACCCCAAGGCAAACATATCAAGATAATCAAACACTTCAACATGTTTATACGTACATGCGTATATAATTCAGCCAAAAAAAAAAAAAAAAAAAAAAAAAAAAAAAAAAAAACCTGTATACGCCGAACATTTCCTACAGCAATATATGTAATAATCCAACATGTTTCTCTGCGGACGTCCACATTGCTATGACCCAAACAGCTTCGCAAGTGAGCAAGCATATTGTCTCTAATCATACACTAGAACATCACACACATTAGATTCCATCTTCTTAAGAGGGATTTTACATTTACACTTACATACAATATAGATATCATGAAGAAATATAACAGAATGAAGCTATAAGATTAAACTAATGATTCAGGGGTATTTTACAATAACATGAAAAACATATTGGGAACACAAGGCTGCTCAAGAAACTCATACCTCAATTAGGCACTCATCTCCTAGCACAATATTTCCGAGTGTGCGGAGGGCAGGAACAACCAGGGTAGGGTGCCTGGAAGAAAATACATGTTGACAAACTCATTGGAGATGTAAAGTCAAATAGACACACAAGGACAAGTTTTCACCTTATGAGTTCCAGAAGCCGGTGGTAGAGTCCAGATTCACGAACAAGTTCTCTAAATTTGATATCTTTGCAACCAGATAATACAGCAAGAGAACAGCATGCATGTCTAAGCACCTTGTTATCTTCTGAGTGTAGAAGATGCCTAAGTGCAACGTGTGTTGAATTCACTGCCTAGCAAATCAATACGAGAAACTGAACTTCATTCTCATATAACCAATAAAGAATCACAAAGCCAAGAACATAATGGTTTTTCATAAATGGTGTAACAGCTAATAATGATACTTTCCAAAAATTTCACACCGGCGCAACCACATGATACGGAAGGAGAATAACAAGCATTTGTTAGCACCACCTAATGTTTTGACAGTACTTGGTGTACAAGTGCACCTTGTGGCAGGGGCGGATCCAGGAATTTATTTCATTGGGGTCACCGGAGCCTAAAACTACATTTTTTAACAACAAAATGACGTTTTTTTAACTACAAAACTATATCGTTGTAATACTAAAAAAAATTCTCGGATCTCAATGGGGTCACGTGACCCCACCCAGATATACACACCTCCACAACTGCCTTGTGGTGCATCAGAGCAATCACAGAAGAATATATCATCATTCTCACACTCCTAGTTAAAAAGAAACCCGCAAAGGATCAAATGACAAACCCGAACAAAGGCCACCTTAGTGACATCAGATGATCCAAACTCAATATTTGTAAGAGACTTAGCAACCACTGCCTGCACACAAACAGAGCCATTGAATTAAGGAATAATGACTCCAAATCCCTTACTACTTAGCCGCAAAGATCACGTGAACCTGATCAATGGTCAACTTAGTTACCTCAGATGTTCCAGAAGCAAGATATTTTAGAGCTTTAGCAGCCTCCACCTGCACACACAGTCAGAGCTATTGAATTAAGGAAAAACTCCAAATCCCTTTACTCCACGTACCAAGAAGTCGGCTCACGAATATAAGAACACAAATTTAAACCTGAAGCTCGGGAAAATTTTCCACTGTAAGAAAGAAGAGAAGTGCAGAAACAACTTTAGATGCTACAACTTCCTTTATTTGTGGGTCTTCCCCTGTCAATAAAGCAGCTAGTATGAGAATGAGGTAAATAGGATAACTCACATCTAAAAGAATGAATACAATCAGTGACGGATGCAGAATCTTGGATAAGGGAGAGGAATTAAAATTTTAAAGGCAAATAAAAAATTCAAGAGGGGCAAACTAAATTCATACTACGTATATTAGTTTATTTGTTTTATTTGTTTCGGATCAAGGGAGCAGTTACCTCCTTAATTGTATGTAGGTCCGCCACTGACTACGATAGACAAGAAAAGGTTAAGAAAAAAAGAAGTCCCACCTGAGAGCAATCCGCAGAACCACACAGTTGTGGGCAGCCAATAAGAGCGATCAGATGATTTCACCTTTGCCACCATGTATGGAAATAACTAATAACAACCACCAACACTAGACTTAGTAAAACACAACCAAATACACCTAATAAAAAGTAAGATATCAAAATCATGACACCAACCAGTTGATTGATTCTTTTCACGGCCTCACCCGGCGGCGGCGTTGTTTGAGACATTGGAAGCTCTCTCACGTGCTTCTTCTTCACCGGTCCCTCACCCGACATTATGCTCAATGAATTTCCTAAGCCCTAATTCAAACCAAACATGGGAATCGCACAAGGTAAACTATACCATCAAGAAGTATTGCATAATAACTTCCAGCTACAGAACTAATCTATTTATGCAAGATTCCACAGAACTAACAAAAGTACCCAGCAAAAATATCCCTACATCATCTACTAAAAGATAGTCACAATTTTTTATTATTACATAACAAAAACAACATTTATATATGTTATCCAAAGAGTAATTAACAGAATTGTACAATTAGTCTAATATCCAATTAGTCTAATGTATTGTAGATACTTGCACAGGGAAAACTCCATCGGTGGCAGGAACCTAACAATAGAATTCCGAGAGTTATTTTGTCAGAGGAAAGTTGAATACATGCCGAAAAGGATCAATCGGCAAACGAGTTGAGAGAATAAAGCCATAACTGAAATAATGAAACCACCTTGAACAGAGTAAATTTTATTAAAACACGCACAGGAGGTGCTTACTGAAATTTCTCCGCACAAATATATCTCAACAGAGATGCGAATGCCTAAGAAGATTCGAGATTTCTAAGTTCTTGACTTGATGATCTGAGAATTCATACGAATCTATCTATTATTATCGGGTTGACATGTTATAATACGGGGAATAAAGGAAATTTTTGAGAAATTGCAATATTTGATTATGATTGTAATAGGGATTGATTTACTAGGGACCAGTGGGTTCCGGACACCGGGGGTTTTAAGAAAAAAAAAAAATATATATATAACAAGTAATAAAATTAATCTCGGTTTACGCCTGTCATAGGATCGTAGTATAGCGATTAAAACCCTGGAAATGATCCACGTGGAATCGAGGTTTATCTAGTTCTTATTTATTTTTTCTAAATTGTCACGACTACTATTATTACTAAAATTTACACAAAACAAAACTAAAAACGAAAACAACAAAAGTAAAGCGATGTAAGATCAAAGATCTAAAGCGGGAAAGATAATTACGAACCGAAATTAACTAAGTTGTACCTATTTTATAACTAAAACTACAATAAACTTACTACGGTAACTACGATGAAAACGAAGCAAAACAGCACAAACGATTTTTCTCAATTAATTTAACAACGAACAAGCAATGATCCACCGATTCCCGCAACGCTCAATTTCGACTCTAGATTATCTTGTGATGATTTAATAAATATTGTGGTTCACCTATCAAAAGTGTGAATTTCTAATCTCTTAGATAATTCGCCTATTAATCTCTCATCTCTCGATCTTAAAGATTAACGCTTTTATAACAAAGGTGTAAGATTTCTCAATCTAGCAACCTAGATATTAACCTAACAATTCTCGTTATTTTTAGGTTAAAAATATAATCTTTACTACGGTGACCTAAGGTTTAACGACGATTTTCATCAAACGTTAAATATCAAACAACAACCATCTCTCGATTTTAATTGCATAATCAATAAGAACATAATAAAGATACAAACTTTGATAAAAACTCACAAAACAATCCAAAAGTCGAAATCGAGATGTTGCTAAGAATCGGTTTCACAAGGCTTGTTTCAACGTGCTTTAGCCTCATCATCGTATGATTGCTTGAAATCATTTCAGATTACAACTGTTGATTCGGAGACCGTATTCTCCGGAAATAGTTATGACTTCAACAACAACGATTTTTCGATAACTGTCAAGCATTACAACGATACTACGGCTACTATTTTATTTATGGTATAATGCCTATATATATATATATATATATATATATATATATATATATATATATATATATATAAAATAAAAAAATATATATATAAATATATATATATATATATATATATATATATATATATATATATATATATATATATATATATATATATATATATATATATGAGAGGAAGGGTTTTAACCCAATTACCCGTTAATTGACCCGGAAAAACACTACAAAACCCGTTTTCCATACCCGAAAACCCGGAAAAAATAAAAGAAAAATATTATTAAAAACGGATCATGGGATAGTAGTTAGAATGAGAGTTGTGGTAATAGTATTGGTTAATTTCTTTTTATTAGTGGTGATAGGTTAAAATATTTCTTTCACTCTTATCTCTTTTATTGCTTTGCTATTTTAATTTTTTTCACGCAAATTGGGTAGTTGGGAAATAAAGTGTGGCATATAATTATATATTATAATATATATATATAATATATATATATAAAAAAAAAAAAAAAAACACGGCAAAAAATGGGAAAAGAACTGCCCACGTCATAAATATTATGGAAAAAATAAATAAATAACAAAATTCAATATAACTACCCACCATCACTATCACTATTCCCACCTTCCCACAACTTCTTCTATACACGCTTTGATTAAAAAAACATAAAATCTGCAAACAAAAACCTACCCACATACCCACCCCTTTTTAGAAACAAACACATCATTTACACAAATACAACACATAACCGCCCACCTCATCTCTGGCTATTATCTCCCATATATTCTCACCATCTTATCATCAAACTACCTATATTACTTTTCAAATATTCCTCTGCATTCCTTTCCATTCCATCCTCTCTTCCTTTCCAACACGCCATTTACACAATTATACATCTTCCTGCATTTCAGGCACATTTACAACAACATTCATTAGTATATATTTGTTTTCCATTTCCCGAACTATTGCGTTGTCAATGGCTTATGACACATATTGCATATTTGCGGGATTCCTACCTACATCTACACCATTTTTGGTGTTTTTATTCCACTAATAAGTTTGTGTTTCCATCTATTTTGCAGATTCTACTTGAGTGTTAAAACAAAAATTAGTTCCAAACACCTTCAATTGAGAAAAAATAGTCCGAAAGACATTAATCCTACATTCGATTTACACATGCAATCATTTATCAATTTAACACAATTTCAAACTTCAAATCACATATTATGTCTACACCATTTGTTGCATGGTCTTATTTACACCAAATAACATTTTTGGTGCTTTTATTCCACCTAATAAGTTTGTGTTTCCATCTATTTTGCAGATTCTACTTGAGTGTTAAAACACAAATTAGTTCCAAACACCTTCAATTGCGAAAAATAGACCAGTACACAACTTAATCCCTACATTCATTTACACATGCTTAATCATTTCTCACTTTAACACAATTCTTCATTCACATATTATGCATTGGGATGTAATTACCTAAACAAAGACTCAGTAAATAAAATTATAATTACTATTAATGTTGTTTTTATCTTACTTATGTACACTATACCAAAATACATCACTTTGTCTTAAACCATTTTTACACTACATTCAATACCATGCACCTCACTCTCAATTACAACAAATATTTTTAGTCATCAAATTTAATGATAAACATGCCTGTACAATTTTACAATTTACTCATCACTTATAAATCCTCATCAAAATTAAAAACAAATACATGTAAAATTTTCAAAATAACGGTTATGTAAAATTACACTTTAATGAGTAAACCATTTTAACAGCCTTCGAATATAATGACAATGCCGATTCAAATTTAATATTTTTTTCCAAAACTCAAAAATCTATAATTTGGAATAAAACTTCTAAAATTCATATCTCGAGTTCTGGATCTCCAAACAACATGATTCAAAAGGCATCGGAAAGCTCTCGGAAAAATCTACAACTTTCATGAAGGACTCTTCTTCAGAAAATGTCGTTTTGATGAGCCATTCGTTTGTCGAAGATATTTCTCGATTACCACTAAATCGAATCGATTAGCCACTTGACCACTTCGATTGACCACTTGACCACTTAAGCAATTCGATTGACCACTTGACCACTTGACCACTTAGCCATTTTGATTATACTTCAAAATGTCGATTCTCGAGGTCTTGGCTTATACATTTGCAATAAAATACCATAAATACCCACGTAAATCTGACACGACATTCCGATTACTAAACCGGTACAAAAACTTATAAAAACACGATAAAAATACGATATTTTATATAATACTTACTACTTATATAATTAGATAAAACCTATAAATTAATGACTTGATTTGATACATAAATGCTCAAAATGGTATCAGAAGTGGGGTGAAATGTTATAATAATAACAGTGAATTTTTCCGTCATCAACCACCGGAACCCATTTATCCGATCTAGATCGAACTTCGGATTAATCGAACCAATGGTTTTCGGATGCCGGAAACAATAAGGAAAAATAAAATATTTTTAAGAACTCTGTGAAATATATTGTATATATTGATAGCAACGAAACGACTTAAGAGACCATTGGTTTAATGGTGGTTTAGGACTTCAAATATATACACCAATTAAAAGATTTAGTAGGTAGGTTTTTTAAGCTAGGACCATTTTAAAATTTGTGCATACGAAATTCAGAAAGACAAAGTTGAGAAAGCCTTAAAGAAACATAAAAGATCGATTTAAGTATGTTCACGATACCTGAGGGGAAAAAAAAAAGAGTATGTTCACAATACCGGATTTCACCATTTCATGTGTCACGATAGAAGTAGGGCTAGAACCTTAACTTAAAAGACCAAGAGTCTCTTGGCCTAAGGGCCGATTCCCCCTCCAAATGAGGAGGATTCTCAGGTCATTCCTCGATCCACCGCAGGTCGGTCAAGACGAAATAGAGGCAGACCTGCCCAGATCGGTCATACGGACCTCGGCTGCTTGTCGCAGGTCGGCTAGAGCGTACATTAAATAGTAATAACACACTTATCTAATAATTATGGGGAGAATCTGTAGCCATTAAGACTCTGATCTTTATCATTTAAATACCGAAATTATCTCCTAAAATCAAGGGATAATTACGGTTTAATTATACCTGTAGAACACGGAAATATAGCCCATATAGACACGGCCCATGAAGGCCTAGGGCACAAATGCCCCTTATATAAACGTTCATAAGAACTACGGCACACTTGATTTCAACATACGCTTTAGATAAGTAGGCAATTTGGGAAAATCTCAGGCTCAGTCTAAACCACCCTAAAAATCCTTCCCCATATTCATATTTCTTCTATCATCGTCCTTAATCCAATTACCACTAGATTAAACGGCCCAAACTTTATACCCGACGGATTTTGTTTCGTCAATTGGCGCTATAAGGAGGGTCTTCTACTGGTAATTTGTTAAGGTTTAAGAGACTCGGTGATAATGTCAAAGTCCCAAGAAAATCAAGCATTGAATACTGATAGGACTCTAATCTCTGATGGTGGTAATGATAAAGGTAACATATCGAATAGTGCTCGAGCCTCCACAATCAATACCATTTGTGGAGGCCATGGGGAGGACTGCAGCAGGACTGTTGATTCCCTTAATAAAAGGCAACGCCTATCCAGTGAAGTGGCATACGACACACATGATCCTTTTCTTTTGATGATGAACAACGAAGGATTGATAATCGAAGCTGTGGTTAATCGAAACCTCGTAAAAAAAGTTTGTGTGGATACTGGAAGTTCGGTAAATATACTGTATCACCATGCTTTCCAAGCGATGAAGCTAGAAAGTAGAGATCTGACACCCATATCAACATTGTTATTCGGTTTCGCTGGAAAACATGTTCTGCCTATGGGAAGGATTGAGCTAGCAACTACTTTTGGCCAGGAGCCAAGTGGTAGAACTCTAAGGATCAGTTATGCCGTCGTTCGATCCCCATCTCCATATAATATCATTATGGGACGACCTGTCTTAATCGATCTTTCGAGCTGCCATCTCTTTAGCTCATAATAGCCTTAAGTTCCCCTCCCTGGACGGGTTGGTGGAAATTAAAAGGGACGTGGAAGCAGCCGGGAGCTACTACGCTACCATCACCAAGGGAGAAGATATGGCCCCGCAGGTTCTTCTGACGGAACTTCTCCCGGAAGATGAGGAGACATGGTCCATGGAAGACAAAGCAGAAAGTATCAGCCTGTGGGAAGGTCGAACTGACAGTAGAAGTTGGAGCCTGGATCCCCGACCCGCACAAAGAACGGCTTGTGGAGATACTCAAGTTGTTCAAAGACGTCTTCGCATGGAAAACTGTAGACATGTCTGGTCTATTCCCGGATATCGCGATTCACAAGCTGGATCTGGATTCGAGCAAAAAGCCAATTCAACAAAAGAGAAGACATTTTGCACGAGAACGCATGGACGCGATCCAGAAGGAAGGTCCCTGTAAGGTGGTGAAAGTGCATAGGAAGGGTTCCTACCAACTAGCAGACACGGGAGGTAGAACTATTCCCCGAAGCTGGAATGCTAATAATTTACACAAATATTACGCCTGAACAGGTTCCGGATTTAGCATTAATAAGTTTGAATAAATTGTATTAAATATTCGAATAAAAATCTTTCTTTCTTTGTTATTATTATGGGTTGTGTGTCCTCTTATAAGTTTACAGGCCGAGCCTAGCTGCAAATGACAAAAGGCAAACATTGTCTAAATGTAATTTTATCTAAGTCCACAGGACGGACGCTCTAGGATCCGCAGGTCGGATCAGTGTAATTTTATCTAAGTCCGCAGGACGGACGCGCTGGGATCCAAAGGTCGGACCAGTGTAATTTTATCTAAGTCCGCAGGACGGACACGCTGAGATCCGCATGTAGGACCAGTGTAATTTTATCTAAGACCGCAGGACGGACGCACTAAGATCCCCAAGTCGGACCAGTGTAATTTTATCTAAGTCCGCAGGACGGACGCGTTGAGATCCACAGGTCGGACCAGTGTAATTTTAACTAAGTCCGCAGGACGGACGCACTGAGTTCCACAAGTCGGGCCAGTGTAATTTTATCTAAGTCTGCAGGAAGGACGCGTTGAGATCCCCAGGTCAGACCAGTGTAAGTTTATCTAAGTCCGCAGGACGGACGCGCTGGGAACCGCAGGTCGGACTCAACTTAACTTTACTCAAGTCTGCAAAATGGTCTGGCAGAACTCTTCAGGTCAGATGCTGACAAGCAAATCTCTAAGTCTAAAAATCCCAAGAAAAACCAAAGTGGGCTCAGGAAAGACCCATGAAGTAAATTCATACACTCAATGTGCCATTTAAAACTCATGAGTTACTGAAAGTCACACTGAGGGGCTAGACAAGAAGATTAGAGAACACAGACATGCCAAGACATACTCAAAAAGCAAAAGAAAATTGCAAAGTGCAAAAAAAAAAAAAAACAAGCAGGAAGTACAAAAACGGAAGAAAAATTGCAATAATTTGCACCAGTTACTGAGTATATAGATTGTTGGAAAATCCAATAAAAAAAAAGCAAATAAAACAAAGAATCAAGAAGCATAAGGAGCTGAATCCAGAGTAACATTGGCAGGCAGAAGCAGAGGTCTGAGCTGTTAGGAAATATACACGGGAACGCAACGGAGCTTTAAATTTATTTCCTTTTTAACCAATATCGAATTCGTTTAAGCAACAAGCATAAAAGAAGTAGACGTAGAAAATACCTTGGATGATCTAAAATAGATCGTCGCTTTGTCTACGGTTGTAGTTTCTGCATGAAGCCGCGTTCGGCCTCTACCATTGATTCACACGAACAACCCGCCGGAATCCCGTCATGGATAGCTACTAGAAAAACTCGGTTGTTATACCGACTTTTTCTCTCTCTCAAGACTCTCACTAGGAAGTTATCTATTTTTCTAGTAAATTAGAACTCTTCTAATTGTGATGTACAAAAGAGCTTGACACCCGCCTCATATTTATAGGTGAAAGTAGCGCCCTCATGTAGTCCCAATCTGATTGGGAAAAACTTCTGAGTTTGATTGATTTATCTTATTAAGGATTTTCCTTAAAATGATATATGGTAAATATTCAATATCTATATTAAATATTTCCAAGATATATATGTTGTCAATATCTAATATTGAATATATCTTTATTATATTACCATAAATCTATATATCAGTTATACATGTTTATATATCACATATATATACTGTTGAAAAGGTGTCCTAAACCCAATTGGGTTGGACCGGATCCCACCGGGTCGGGTCATTTACAGTCTATTTTAATTCATGTAATAACTTTATTATGATTAATAAAAGCACTTATGTTATTATATATTGTTTATCTTCATATTATTTGTTGTATATATATAGTAACGTCCCTCGTGTCAAACTGTGATAGAGAAACCATGATAGTGATTACGGTTGATGAGATCTCTAATCATTTTAACAATTTTGATACTTAAATGTCTCTAGTCCTATATACAGTCAAATGGGACATTGATAGTATGATCAGACTAGCACGTATTGGATGTCTGATGAGCATAAAATCTACCCCTTCAAAACAATTTGTAAAGACTCAAACCGTGGGTAAACTAACTCTCTAACCGGCAGTGTACCGGGTCGATTGCTAGAATAGATACAGGAGTACGAGGTCAAACCCAAAGGAATCGTGTTTGCAAGTACCAAAGTGAACGTATTACTTAGTCTAGATGATCAAACTTTTAAAGTATTTGTAACTACAACGAAACTTAAGTGATCTCTACTAACAAGTTTAAAGACAAGAAAGAAGGAAAGAAGATTAAACTACTAAGTTTAAGATAGATTAAGGGGCATAGCCGAACCATGATCAAAATAGCTAGTTTCACCCCAATGAATGACAAAACCGGGAGTGTGCATTAAACAAATGAACTCTTGCATTCAATCTCACGGGTGCAAACTCCTAATCCCGGTGCTAAGGTCTGAACAACTCTCTCTTAACACCTTATGCCAAGTTAACTCCCCTTCCCTTAAGAAGATTCACTAACAAAACATGTTATGCACCAGAGCCGCTTAAACGTCAAAACGAGTAACCTCACTCTAAGAAGTGATCTTAGAACTCTTTTCCCACACCCATCCATCTAAACAACTCTCAAGAGTGATGTGTGTGATTTTGACCTAGGTGATCAATCTAGCCCAAATCTGCTATAACAAGTTCTAAGACGTGAAACATGCAAGATACAACAATAAAAAGCACTACCCACTCCCAATTTCATCAACCAAAGGGTGATTTCACTAAATTTCACATGATTCGACTATGAAAAGGGTTTAGCTACTCATTTTACTAGTTAAAATATACACAAGACAGTAAACAAAAGCAATAACAAGTAAAAGAAAGGAGAAAATTACCATTAAATTGCAGAAATTCGAGATTAGATCCAAAAAGTACAAAATAGAGAAGTAATTAAAAGGTGGTCTCTTAGTGATTGGAATGGAAATCTAAGCTAAGAAATGGAAAGATTAAGCTAAGATAATGTTGATGTACACTAAGAGAGAGTATTCTAAGCTATTACAAAAATCGAGCTAAGAAATGGGTAGAGTATTGCTAAGAAAGTAATTGGTCTTCAAGAAATAGTCTAAGGGGGGTATTTATAGGTGGGAGAAAAATCTGCAGAAAAATCGGTCCAAACGCACGCGTTTGGGAATTTGAAATCAAGCGTTGGAATCTTCAAACGCGTTTAAGCATATAGTTGAAACGCTGCGTTCCGCATCATTTCTCGGCGCGGGACTTGACCGTTTCTCGCCTGGAACGCGCGTTTAGAAGGTTCAAACGCGCATTTGAATGACTTGGAACGCGCGTTTAAGGTGGTTTCAAATGCGCGTTTGGAGGGCTTCAACTCTGTATCACTTCTGGACTTCTGAAACGCGCGTTTGGGGGGTTCAAATGCGCGTTTGAACCCCTGTTTCCCCAAATCTTCACTTTTCTTCCTTTTTGTCCCCTCTTCTTGCCTCGATCATGCTTTTCACCACAAATTGTCACCTTCCGGGTCCTCGAGACACCAATACCCTTCAACATCATAAACAACCAAAAACATCCAAACAATTCCGGAGGGTAAAAGTGCTTGGGAATGGGGTTAATATCAACAAAAAAAAGTAATAATCCATCAGAGCAACGGATTCACTCCTCGTGCCATAAGCTCACGATAACACCCCGAAAACGGTCTAATTCACCCAAAAAATGTGCTGAAAGTGTAGTAAACGGGGGTAATTAATGCACCGGAGTCACGTAAAGTTGACTCCCATCAACCACCCCACACTTAGCCTTTGCTCGCCCTCGAGTAAATTAGGCGTTTTAAAACAACCAAGGGATTCAACGTTGTGACGCAGGTGCTACTATCCACACCCTCGAGGTAACCACAAAGTAAGACACACGAACATATACACACCGGTATAACGTTATCAAGAAAATGGAGTGTGTGTGGTGCCAAGCTCAAGCCAAGTGCTCAAAATGATTGTCGGGGCTTGAATCCCGACCAAAAGTCTACCAACCGTCTCATACCAACTACCCTCTCCACTAACCAAGGTCACTAAGTTTGGACACAATCGGGTAGGACTTGAAGGGTTATAACGTTAGGCTAGGGTAATTTCGGTTAATCGAAAAGGATATTTTGGGAACTGGAGAAAAAGAAGTACGAGTGAACCTAATCAACAAGTGTACCACCTTATTTCTACCATACAAACCACCCAAACTCCTTTTGATTGTTTTAACACTTTGGGAACCATAGGATACTTAACATACCCGAACTCATTTCCTAATTGAACTATGTTTCAAGTATCATGAGGCGAGATCGAATACATTAGCACCTATCTCACTATCCCACCCCTTAACATCATAAATATAACTTTTGAGCTCATCCCTTTGATTCCAACCCTTTATTTATATACACTCCAAACTCTTATTCTTTGAGAACTTTTCAGATTATTTTGAACTTTGATTTTGATTGATTTTTTTTTTTGAAAGAAAGGAATTTCAAATTTTCTTTTCTTCTTGGGCCAAACTCAAACACTAGGCCCAACTTAGATCCTCTTCTCCTTATAGCTCCAAACCGAGAAAACCAACCCATCAAAACATCATTTCCCCCCACCCCACACTTGCCTTGGCAAGTGTGGCCTAACAAAAGACTAAGTCCACTCGTAAGGTGTAAATGACGGAAATGTGACCATAATTAAAGCTCAAGGTAGGTTTCTGACTAGGTAACAAAATGGCTATAAACGAATGGTGGTCAGACCATTCTATCAAGGCTGAGAGGGGCTACGAAGGTCTAACGTTTCGGGATAAGGCTTATTTGGCTCTGGTTGGTCAAAGAGACGCCATAACCGTCATCCCGTATCCTACTTAGGTAAACCTTTCTATTTCGTCTCGAGACTAGTGGTATAAGAGTTGGTAGCAATCAAATTGTGCACAAAGTGTAGCTTCACGTGAAATTAATAAACTCCATCCTCAAGATAATATCAAACCACAGTGCACATGTTCAGGGTCCTACTAAGGTGATTGCCACTTGAATGTGGAAATAACACAAACAACACGGTGTTGAAAAACCTTGAAATTTTTTAAAATTACCCAAAACTCGACTCAAGCCCGGTCATAGGCTAAATATACTACGTATTAAGCACATTTATCAATAGGAAACAAGAGAAACGGCTAAGTCTCCCACCCCACACTTAAACGAAACA
This sequence comes from Gentiana macrophylla, assembly GCA_026214975.1. NCBI lineage: Eukaryota > Viridiplantae > Streptophyta > Magnoliopsida > Gentianales > Gentianaceae > Gentiana > Gentiana macrophylla. The sequence goes on along the minus strand of CM047805.1, from coordinate 43,187,835 downwards.
CTGCCCTCAGTGTGTGAGAGATAAAAAGAGTAAAGGACTTAGCTGTTTGACCAAAATGACCCGGCAGAAAGGCGCACTCGTGACTCGAAACTCGTGACAACCTCGTGTGAATCCATCCCGTAACCTAAAGCGAGATCAACAGAAACAAAGACAGCGCATGCACGGGACTGAAATGAAAGGATATAATAGAATTAATGAAAACAGAACATCCATGCATCAGGTATAAACCAATAATAAAAAATCCCTGTCATCCCACAGTATAAGTCAAAGAAAAGGAAAGCATACACGGTCAAGCAGGCCTCATGGGCTCAAAAGTAAGTGCGCGTGCATACAAAAGTGAAGTGTATCAGTCAGAATAATAGAAAAATATCAAAAGTAGCTGAAACAGAACTAGCATAATAAATGTAAGCAGTAAAATGCAAGAAAACGGCTAGTCTGATCCAGTGCCCTGTCCATCAGTAGTGGAGTCAGGAGTGCTCGATGATGGTGCAACCACAAAGAATGCACTCTCGATCAGTAAGTCCTACAAACTGTCGTCAGAATCGCCTCTGTCCACCCCCGCTGTCCCGATCAAATCATCCAAAGCAATGTCATCAAATCCCTCTTCAGGCTCATCAACAAACGAATCCTCTATGACCCTCTGCAAGTCCTCCTCAATCTCTGGAGTATACTAAAACGGTGAGACATCCAAATCCAATGAAGGGAGCTCAATCTGCCTCTCCTGAGCGAATACCCACTGATTCTCCACTATGCCATTCATTGTCACCCTCAGACTGTCCATCCAATCCCGCTGTTTATGGGCAATGAGAAGCCCCTACCGCTCACTAAGCCACGGCCCCCCGGTTGTTGGTGCAGAAGGTGGAGGTGTGGGTGTGGTGGAAGGTCCAGTAGTGAAAGGTGGAGGTGGGGGTATAGTAGTGGTGGTGATGACAGGTGGAGGTATAAGGAGTGTGGTGGATGTAGTAGAGGTGGTGGGGCGGAGGACGGTGTCAATAGGTCGTGGGGTGGGCCTAGGAGGTTTTGAAGCGGTGCGGGCATTGAACGGCTTTGGTGCCACGGGCAGATTCTTCTTCCGTAAGATTTGATCATCGGGATACTCATCAACCGGCACTGTCTTGCATAGGCCATAAATGAGGTAGGGGCATATGAGCATGCGACGCTTAACCTTCTGATTTTCTCTAAACTCCTCGAAAATAGTTTTCCCGACATCTACCTTGAGATTATAGTGCAGAGCATACAACAATTGCAAATCCTTGATGTGGAAATGTGTTATGTTGTCCTTTGGTAGCAGGCGATTCTGGGAAAACTTCGCCTTTACTTTCCACTCATCAGGCCAAGTTGTCGTCACTAACTGACTCCGTGCATTACTCCCCTTAGAAACCCACTGTAAATCTGGATTGATGGCTTTCCTCATTTTCTCTAGTTGATCCTCAGTCTCTGTATTTCCCAATGTAATCTCTCTGCAAACCAACTGATATAATCCTGTCCCTCAAAAGCAGGTATCCGGTACTAATCATTAATGGCCTTGACGGACCACGGGACATTGACCCCTCTCACCTTGATGAAACCTGACTCTAGATTGACAACACTGAAGTTCGCATACCATTCCCGGACTAGTGAGAGATTGATATTCCCCTCCGGCTCATAAATCAGATTCTTCCACCCTCTCTTCCTCAAGTCATCTATGAAAGTTTTAGGAACAGCCTTGAGGTCTAACCCCCTCTCATAACACATGTTCTTCACAGCGATGTACTCATTATAGTTAGAGAAAGCAACCGGTGAGTTAAAACGCTGCTCGAAAGGTATAGGGTCATTAGGAGGAGGAGCTAGTGGAGGATCTTGCTCGGGGGCACTTTGTGGAAGGGTAGTTTGTGGAGGAGGTGAAACAGGTGTTGTTACAGTTTTGGTTCGCAATCGTGCCAAGGGCACATCACTCTCAACTTCTGTTTCCTCCTCACTGTCACTACTGGTATTCCTCCCCTCAGTATCCGGCTCAAAATCCTCATATGAAGTCTCATCTCTCAACTGTCCATACAGCCTTAGGGCTCTAGGATTTCTACCCTCTGCACGGCCCGTGTCACTAATCCGAATGCCACCCTTAGGTACCTGAGGGTAAACTAGGGTTTTTTGTTTCTTGGGCATATGCTTTTCTACCGGTTGCTTTCCTTTCCCTTTACCCTCTGTTTCTTTATGCTTAGTCTCCCTCATTATCGCTATACTCACAACACACCACCAACAACCCAATCAAACAATCAAAACCAACCCGGTTATCGTCCAACCAGGATTTCAAAACAACCAACCCAAACAACCAATCACCCCACGAGAGCCACACCATTCATTGTCAATAATAACAAAACAAAACAAAACAGGATACAAAATCAATAATAGTCAAAAGAAAACGGGGTAGGGGCGTTAAACCGAAAGGAAAAAACTAACCCTAACCGAAACTTAGACGTAAAACCAACAAGTACCTGCACTATGCTTAAATGAGACGACACGAATGATTTGGAGCGAAGAACGAGCCTCGAAACATCAATGGGGGTCAAATTCGACCTAGGCAAAAAGTTGCCAAAAGTGAAGATCGAATCGAGGAATCGGGGGATTTGTTGTTGGAATGGATTGATGGAATCAAGAGAGGAGATTGAAAGGTGTTGTTTGGAGTTTAAATCGCCAAAAACGGAGTAAAAATGAGTGATTTCGAGTGAAAGGGGTGAAGAGTGGCCGCCGGACGTTGGTTAGGGTTTGAAGAAAGAATTCTGGAACGCTGGTTTGAGTTGCAGGGTATTCAAAGAGGATGAACCCAAACGCGCGTTTGGAATAAGTGAAACGCGCGTTTCGCATGCTCAAACGCGCGTTTGAAAAGTGAAACGTGCGTTTGGGACGAGAAATCTAGAACAGAGAGTTGAGGATGCAAACGCGCGTTTGAAATGGTTCCAAACGTGCGTTTGGAAAGGGAAAAGTTTTAAACGTGCGTTTGACAGGGCTAAACGGGCATTTGGACCAGAAGCTGGGATGACACAAGATTTCTACCCCACACTTGATTCTAACCGCCCCGAGACCACTAGAAACACCAAACTTACTCAACAAAAACTACGAAATGGTGGGTTGCCTTCCCCAAGCGCCTTTGTTTTACGTCGTTGGCTCGACAAGATGGATTATACGGTGCCAACTTTTTCAAGTTATACCGTTGGCACAAGGCGAGAAAGGGTAGAAAGAGAGATGAAATGATGGATTGCAGAATTATACGAGTCAAGGTCTAAAGTCCATGACAAGACTTACAAGATTCATCACACGGTATGGGGTCTTCAAGGTGCACTATTTCTAGTGCTTCATCGTAAGGCAACCTCTCATACCTTTTCAACCGTAAGCCATTAGTGGTAAACGTGCCAAACTTATGATGGGTGATTTTGATAGCCCCGGACGGATAGACTTTCGACACCATGTAGGGACCGGACCACCTAGACTTCAACTTCCCTTGGAAAAGATGCAAACGAGTATTGTAGAATAAGACTTCGTCACCCTCATTGAGAATACAAGGTTTGATCAACTTATCATGGAGTAACTTAGTCTTCTCTTTATACCTCGTGGAAAGATCATAAGCACAAAGGCGGAACTCATCTAGTTCATTCAATTGGGCCATATGCTTCTCACCAATTAAGGTGTCATCGAGGTTTAGCATTTTTATAGCCCAATAAGCCTTGTGTTCGATTTCTACGGTAAGATGACATGATTTACCATAAACTATCATGTAAGGTGACATGCCTAGGGGTGTCTTAAAGGCTGTCCTATGGGCCCACACAACATCATCTAACTTTAAAGACCAACGATCTTGACATTAGTGTCTACCGTCCTCTCTAAGATACGCTTAATACCCCTATTCGTGACTTGAACTTGACCACTCGTTTGGGGATGGTAAGCGGTACCTAACTTGTGTTTCACTCCATACTTCTCTAAAAGTTTGTCAAACGGCTTGTTGGCAAAGTGGCTTCCGTTATCACTGATTATAGCCCGGGGTACCCCAAACCAACAAAAGATGTTCCTTCTAAGAAAACGGATAACAGCATTCCTGTCATTGGTGGGTGAAGCTAAGGCTTCCACCCATTTTGACACATAATCACAAGCGACTAGGATATACTTGTTACCACACGAAGAAGGATAAGGTCCCATAAAGTCAATCCCCCACACGTCAAAAATCTCACAAACAATGATCGGCTTCTGAGGCATCTCACTCCTCCTAGATATACGACCGGACCTTTGACAAGCATCACAAGATTTCACATAAGCATGTGCATCTCGGAATAGAGTGGGCCAATATAGCCCACTTTGCAACACTTTCAAAGCGGTCCTTTGCCCCGAAAAGTGGCCCCCGGCCTCTTTATCGTGACAAAAAGAAAGCGCACTCAAAATCTCACTTTCCGGGATGCATCTCCTCAAAATGCCATCCGAACACAACCTATATAAGCAAGGATCCTCCCAAACATACTTACCAACCTCACTAAGGAATTTACGCCTTTGGTTTGAGTCAAGGTCGGGATCTACAAAACCGCACTCGTGGTAGTTGACAAAAGGTGCGAACCAAGGACTACCTTCCTTACCGACTTTTAGAAAGTTTCCTTTCTTAGTTGGAAGAAGGGTGTCGAGTGCATAAAGTTGCTCGTGCAGAAATGAGTCATTTATCTCTATTTGTGCTTTAACCAACTCCTCACTAAGCTCCATACGACTCAAATGGTCGGCTACGACGTTCTCACACCCTTTTCTATCACGGATTTCAAGATCAAACTCTTGCAAGAGCAAAATCCACCTCAAGAGGCGGGGCTTGGCATCTTGCTTGGCGAAGAGATAACGCAATGCGGCATGATCCGTGTGCACAACTACCCAGAACCTACGGGATGAGACTGAAACTTATCAAAAGTGAAGACGACCGCTAAAAGCTCTTTTTCAGTGGTGGTGTAGTTTTGTTGGGCCGGATTCAAAGTATGACTAGCATAGGCAATAGGCTTGAAGATTTTGTCGATCTTTTGACCGAGGACCGCACCAACCGCGGTATCACTCGCATAACACATTAGCTCAAATTCTTGAACCCACTTCGGAGCAACTAAGATAGGGGCGGATACAAGCAATTGCTTGAGCGACAAAATGCCTCAACGCAAGCGTAGTCGAAATCAAACAGGACGTCTTTTCCAAGAAGAAGGGTAAGAGGACGGGACTATTTTCGAGAAATCCTTAATGAACCTACGATAGAACCCCACATGGCCTAGAAAACCCCTAAGAGTCTTTAGGTTAGTGGGCATAGGAAGCTTAGCTATCGCTTCTACCTTAGCCTTGTCGACTTCTATACCCTTACTAGATATCTTATGCCCTAAGACTATCCCTTCCGTAACCATCAAATGACACTTTTCCCAATTTAGCACCAAATTCGTCCCCTCACATCTACTCAACACCTTATCAAGATTATCTAAACAATCCTCAAAGGAATCACCAAATACACTAAAATCATCCATAAAGACTTCTAAAAATTTCTCAATCATATCCGCGAATATGGCAACCATGCACCGTTGGAATGTCGCGGGTGCATTACACAACCCAAATGGCATTCTACGGAAAGCAAAGGTACCATAGGGACAAGTGTAAATAGTCTTTTCTTGGTCCTCTAAGGCCACATGTATTTGGTAATACCCATTAAACCCATCAAGAAAGCAATAAAAATCATGACCACTCAATCTTTCCAACATTTGATCAATAAAAGGGAGGGGGAAATGATCTTTACGGGTTTGGTCATTTAGCTTACGATAATCAATACAAATTATATGACCACTTACCAAACGCTTAGGCACCTCCTCACCTTTGTCATTGATTTCAACGGTCATACCTCCCTTCTTCGGCACCACTTGGGTAGGACTCACCCATTTGCTATCCGATATGGCATAAATGATCCCAAGCTTTAACATCGTGACCACATCCTTCCTCACAACCTCTTGGAGGTGTGGATTGAGCCTTCTTTGAGGTTGCCTCACCGGTTTTGCTCCATCTTCTAGAATAATCTTGTGTTGACAAATGGTGGGACTTATACCCTTGAGGTCACACATCTTCCACCCAAAAGCACACTTATTCCTCTTAAGCATTGTCACCAACTCCTCTTCCTGCAAAGCCGTTAGTGTAGCAGAAATAATCAAAGGAAGTAAATCATCATTTTCAAGAAAAACATACTTCAAATGAGGTGGAAGCGGCTTCATTTTCAAATCTCTCGGTGGGTCTTCAATTGATGGTTTCTCTAGTTCCCCTTCAAGACCAAGATCAATCTTCTCGGTCCATCTATCACCCACGTAATCCGTCTCTTCGAGTTCCAAAGCTTCCCCTTCCAACTCTTCTTCTTCATCAAGTTCCGTGCTTACTCTTGCCATGCATTCATCGGACTTATCTTTATATTCCTGCATGTCAACATGTTCCGAAACGCAAGAATAGATAGCATCTACAGAAAAACAGTCCTCGGTGCTCTCCTTAGGATGTTTCATGGCCTTATAAACATTTACCGCGACTTTTTCATCTCCAACTCGCAAGATAATCTCTCCACTCGCGACATCTATCAAGGTCCTTCCGGTGTTTAAAAAGGGACGTCCTAACAACAATGGTGTTTTGGAGTCCATCTCCATATCTAGTACCACAAAATCTACCGGGAAGGCAAACTTATCCACTTTGACAATGACATCCTCTATCACTCCCATAGGCTCCCTAATAGACCTATCCGCCATTTGAAGGGTCATCCCCGTTGGCTCCAACTCTCCTAAGTCAAGACTCTCATATATAGCACGGGGCATCAAGCTTACACTAGCTCCCAAATCACATAAGACGCTAGGAAAATGAGTTGTACCAATAGTAACCGGAATAGTAAAACACTATTGATGCCCCCACTGAGATCCGAAATAGGGGGGTGCTTGGCCCCCACTGGGACGGACCCAGCTGCAAATAGGGGGGTGCTTGGCCCCCACTGAGATCCGAAAATCGACGTGTTTTTATAGGTAAAAATGTAAAAACACTATTGATGCCCCCACTCGCCTTTCGAATTTATTCCGGTGCCCCTACTGAGATTTTTTATGGGTCCGTCACTGACGGTGTGTTGCTAGACGCTATCCCGTGATCGTTAGGCATAAAGGGCATTTTAGTAAATTGCACTTTGTGTCTACGGCCAACATATTCGGAAGCCTATCGGGTCACACACATATGAACATCGAGTCGGATTAAAATGCGGTTATAGTTGATAACCAAATAAGGAAAGTTTATCTCTAGATTATAAAAGTTATAGTGGTAAATTAATATGGTGGTATTTATTTATTATGAATAAATAAAATACAAGATATAATTATATATAAATTATATTAATTAAAGAATAATTCGGATGTCAATTAATTGACATATGGGGCGCCACTTCCTAGGGTATAGGATACACTTGGATTATGCACTTTAATTAAAAAGATTACCATAATATTAATATTAGTTATTAATTGATTTTGGAAAAATAGATTTATGGTAATAAGATAAATATATTCAATATAAGATATTGGCAATATTTAGATTTTATTTAATATGAGATATTATAATAAAAGAGATCAATCAATCTAGGAGATTTTCCTTATTTTATTGGGAAAATGTTTTTTTTCTCCTACACACTATTGGGGCGCCACTTTTAACTATAAATAAGAGGTGGGTGTCAAGCTTTTTGTACAACACAATTCCAAGAGCTAATAGTTCTTGTGTAAAATAGAGAGCTTTCAATAGAGAGTTTGAGATAGAGGAAAAAGGCCGGTCTAGCAACCGGAGTTTTCCAATAGCAATCCAAGGAGGATTCCGGCGTGGAGTTCGTGTGGATTATCGATAGAGGCCGGACGCGTGGACGGCTTGCGCACTGTACTACTCTCCATTGACGGTCAAAGCGACGATCTTATAGATCATCCAAGGTACAACCGTCAAACTACTTAACGTATTTATTGCATTAAACGAAGAACGATCTACAAAAGGAAATAAAATTTTAAATTCCATTACGTTAAACTAGTGATTTCCTAACAGTGGTATCAGAGACAGACTTCGTGCTTAAGAAATAAACACAATTTAATTACGTAGCAATTAATCGATAGATGCAAGATTTAAAATCACGAGACGTAAAACAAAAAAAGGGACGATTGGGGGGGCTCGGCCGATTGGCGGCGGCCCCCCTCCTCTGCGGCGGCGGCGGCGGCTCTAAGGCTGCCGTCATCAGCTGTCCTCTTCCAAACGGGGAGATCGACTTTTCATTTTGTGATATTTATTGTGCATATATATCTCTTTTGTTTAGTTGTGTCATGTGGTCAACCAATGATTCAAATAGTTTGGGTCATTAGGAAATCATAGTGGCATATTAACCAAAATATTGGTCTTTCCAAATTTTGATTTGGAATAGGCCTAGGCCCTTTCCAAATATTTGAATTGTAAAAGGCCTAGGCCTAGGCCGCTTTCACAATTTTGATTTTGAAAAGTGGCCAGGCCTAAACCAAAATAATTTGGCATTTCCAAATTTTGATTTGGAATAGGCCAGGCACTTTTCAAATATTTGATTTGTAAAAGGCTTAGACCTAGGCCACTTTTAAAATTTTGATTAGATAGATTATTATGTAACAAGAATGGAGCAAGAAGACGAAGACGAAAGAGAGATAAAGAACCCATTGGCGTACAACAATAAAGATCCTATTGACGGTTGCGGATACCCTTAGTTTGTGACCCGTGGTTTCGTCAGTTTGTATTCGAAACCGCACCTAGGAAAAGTCCATGATCATACCGGTTATTTTGTGAGCGGAATCTATTTATATATATGTTTTAGAAGGTATTTTAAATCAATTACCCGGATTTTAGATCCAAACCCGTTCAGTGATCCGCAAATAAATAAAATATAAAATTCAAACAATTCTTTTTCATTCTAGCATTAATGTCATTAAATATCCTTACAATCCCGGCCATCATTGAATATTGTACGCCACAGTTACTTCCCAAATTAAGGAAGCATTTCAAAATTCAAATTTATCATTCTGTTAAATAAAATAAAAAACATTATCATTTCACCTCTTAAACTCCCTCCCGATTTCTCTCCTTCAAATTTGCACACAAGAAAACCGAAATTACAAACCATTTTTTTTCAAACCACAGTCCTTAACAATATAGGTGTTTCACTGCCCATTTTCGAATTCTCACTGAAGCAATATTGTATTCCACCAGAAAAAATGATGATGAAAAGGAAGGTAGTGACGGCGACGATGAGAAAAATGTTGTGATTCTGATGAATGATTTGCCTTAGATGGTTGTGCTTCCAATGTCATGAAACACATATGATCATTCGAAGGTATATATTATACTAATTCGTTCGTTTGGGGAAATTTGATTTAATATCATAGAGAAATTTACAAGGTATATATTATACTAATAAGATTATACATTTTGAATTTATATACATCACATTACATTTATCCTAATTTCTGCATAAATAATCTATACTGGATTGACGTATGCATTTTTGATTGTGGTTGCAACAAAAACAAATCATTGAATATCTAGAAAATAATAATAATACAGTCACTTTTTGTTTATTTTTTCCATGGAACGATCTTTTATTAGCATTCCGTCAAAAGGCTCAAACATCAAATGCAATCATGTTCAAAATTAATAAATCACTTTTTGTTATTCGATAGACATAGTTTACATGAACATAAAAACATGGATGTCCATCATGATGGAAATCTACATTTTTTTTTTATTGATATGATGGAAATCTACTATACAACTTCATTCAAAAATGTTGATTATTCTATAAACAGAATATATTTTTCATCCATTACAATTGCTCTAGATAATAGTCATTTTCACTAAAATATTTTGTTCCTTAATATTTGTTACCTTATAATGTAATACTTTTTTAGATTATTCATATTTTTATTTGAACTCAAACTTCAAAATTACCGTATTATTAATAGGAAAAGGAATTATGTTTATTCATTAAGATCAAAAAAATATGTTTACTAAAAAACATAAAAATTACTACTACATCCGTCTAGGGGCGGCTGCAGAGATTTCTACATGGGGGTCAGAATTTTGTCAATTTTTTTCCATATATATTTGAATATCTAATTCTATACATGTAATTATGAGGCAATAGATAAAATAGGGGTCAACACATAAAAATTAAGGGATCAATTCCACATATATATATGTGTTTATAAAAAATTTTATCTATTATTTAAACAAAATATTTTTATTTTAGAGGGTCGACCACACCCGGAATACTCTATGTAGAGCAGCCCATGCATCCGTCCCAAAATTTATGTCCGTCTAGGTTTTTGTTTTTGTCCAAAAACATTGTTTATTCATTGAACTAACTATCTTCAACAATGTATCATGTCATATGCGTTGTTAAATTTGCTTTGTTTTTTTTCTTTAGTTTATCTATGACATTGAAAAATAAGGGGTCAGTACATATATAAAATGTGAACCTAAAATAAATCCGTTATAAGATTTTTTTAGCAGGTCGGGTGACCCATTTAATTCAATGTGTAGCCGTCCCTGTCTCTCCGTGCATGATGCACGGGTTCTTAGGCTAGTGTTGTGTATGTTTTACTTTATATGATATCATAGTAATATGCACATAGCAGATGAGACCATAATCAAACAAAATTAATTAAGTGAATAAATTTAAAATTATTCCCACGACAAAAATTCGAGCCATATTTGTCTCCCAATATTATAATGACGGTGAAGAGCCCTTGTTCGGATCCAACTGATCGGCCCTTGTCGGGAGTTAATCTACCACGGGTATATCGTTATTATCGAGATATGATCGTTACGAGATCTCATGAATATTTGGGTTACGACTCGACTGAAATCTTACGGTGATTGGCCCTCGTCAGGACCATCTGATTTTAGAGACAAGGGGTTGACTATCACATAGAGATGTGAATCGTCAAAGAGTTGACTAGTCAACCATTGGGAGCCACATGTGATGCGACTGGTAGGATTACCTACCTTTCGAAATTATCTCGGTTGATCGGCCCTCGTCGGGAATCGAGACAACTAGAAGGGATCCCAGCCACTAAGGAATTAATTAAATTTTTGAGAGCTAATTGGGAATAGTTGGCTAGTGGGAGTAAAAACCTTATAAAATTTTAAGTGCAAATTTAGGGTTTTTATACATGAACTTTTACTTATTCTATCTTTTATTTATTGTTGTAGAAAATGTCAAACAAATTGAACCTTCGTTTTATCATCGACAATAATCTTGACGAAACTAATTTTCTCGATTGGGAAAGAAGCCTCAAAATCGTTTTGAGGTACGAGAATATTGGCTGTGTCTTGGACGAGGCCCTACTAGAAGAGCCCGTTGAGGGTTTGGCTGCAGATGCTGTCGAGAAGTATAACAAGCACTGTTCTGACACGGATTCTACATGTATCATGCTTGCTTCGATAACACTTGAACTGCAGAAACAACATGAGTCAATGGACGCCTACACAATCATGGTCCACCTAAAGTAACTCTATGCTTCTCAGTCTCGCACTGAGAGGTACGAGGCCTTGAAGGTCCTATTTAGTTGTAAGATGGCATCTGGGACTGCTGTGGGGTCACACGTGCTTAAAATGATCGGGTACATGGAGAGGCATGGGAAGCTGGGCCGCAAGTTGGAACGAGAATTGAGTATTGACTTGATTCTACAATCTCTACCTGATTCATTATCGCAGTTCGTGATGAATTATCACATGAACAAGATAGATTGCTCCCTTGCAGAGTTATTGAACATGTTGAAAACTGCTGAGGGCACTGTGGGGAAGGGAAAGCAAGTGTTGCTGGTCACTTCTAGCAAGGGCAAGGCCAAATCCCAGAAAAATTCCAAGAAGGCGAAGGCTGCACCTAAGCCAACGCCTAAGATAGCAAAAGACAAATCCAAGGATGCTTGCTTCCATTGCGGTGAGACAAGACATTGGAGGAGAAACTACAAAGGCTTCTTGAGTACCAAGAAGAATCATCTGATGCTTCGACTTCAGGTATATTTATGATTGAGATCAACATTACTTCTTCTAAGTCTAACCACTGGGTATTAGATACTGGTTGTGGTTCTCATATTTGTACGAATATGCAGGCACTAAGAAGAACTATAGAGCTAAGGAAAGGAGAGGTGGACCTACGCGTTGGGAATGGAGCAAGTGTTGCTGCACTAGCCGTAGGAGTTTATTTTCTTTCATTGTCCAGTGGGCTAGTACTTGAACTTAATAACTGTTATTTTGTTCCTGCTCTTACGAAGAGCATTATTTCAATTCCCGTATTAGATGTTGATGGATTTTCATTTACGTTTGAGAATGAATGTTGTTCTTTTTCACGTGATGGAATTTTTTATGGTACTGGCATACTAAGCAATGGTCTCTACATATTAGATATGAATGTTGACGTACTTAATATAAATAACAAGAAATCCAAGACAAATGACTTGAATGAATCCTACTTATGGCATTGTAGACTTGGCCATATAAATAAGAATCGCATTTCCAAACTCCATAAAGATGGAAAGTTGGATCAATTCGATTACGAATCGTTTGATATATGCGAAGCTTATTTACTTGGTAAGATGACAAAGTCACCTTTTAGTGGCAAAGGGATAAGATCTAATGAATTGGTTGAGCTCATACATACTGATGTATGCGGCCCGATGTCAATTCAAGCCAAAGGAGGATACTCTTATTTTGTCACTTTCACTGATGACCATTCTCGCTATGGTTATATATACTTAATGAAGTATAAGTCTGAGGCCTTTGAAAAGTTCAAAGAATTCAGAAGTGAAGTGGAGAAACAACTAGGTAAGGAAATCAAAACACTTCGATCTGATCGAGGCGGAGAATACCTAGATGGAGAGTTTCAAGACTATTTGAAGGAGAATGGGATTCTACCTGAATGGACCCCTCCCGGCACGCCTCAGATGAATGGCGTGTCTGAGAGGAGGAACCGCACCTTGTTAGACATGGTGCGATCCATGATGAGCTACGCAGTTCTCCCAAAATCATTTTGGGGGTATGCTCTAGAAACCACATCATATACACTGAACCGAGTTCCATCAAAGACGGTTGAATCCACACTATAAGAGGTATGGCATAAGAGGAAACCGAGTCTAGCATATCTTAAACCTAGGGGTTGTCCGACTTACATGAAACAGATGATGCCTGACAAACTAGAGGCTAGATCTGACAAATGTCTATTTGTAGGCTATCCTAGAGAAACTAGAGGATACCAATTTTACCATCTTGAGGAACAAAAGGTGTTTGTTTCCAGGACTGGCCACTTTCTGGAGAAAGAGTTTATTCTGGATAGGGTTAGTGGGAGTAAGATTGATCTGGAAGAAATTTGAGAACCACTTACGGATAACAATCAATTGATGGAAGTAGAGGAGATGCCACACATAGATGTGATGCCAACCTCTACCGTAGACACACTAGCACCTCGAAGATCCACCAGGGAACGCCGTGAACCCGAAAGGTACACTGGCGTGTATCTCATAGAAGATGAGGACCCTAGAACTTATGAGGAAGTGCTATTAAGTCATGACAAAGAGAAATGGCTAGAAGCCATGAATTCTGAAATGGAATCCATGATAGACAACCAAGTTTGGAACTTAGTTGATCCACCTGAAGGAATAGTTCCTATAGGGTGTAAATGGGTCTTTAAGAGAAAGACCAACATGGAAAGTAACGTAACTACCTACAAGGCTAGGTTAGTGGCAAAATGTTATAAGCAAAGACAAGGAGTTGACTATGACGAGACCTTTTCACCTCTTGCCATGTTAAAATCCATTAGAATTTTGCTCGCTATTACAGCATACCATGATTACGAAATCTGGCAGATGGATGTGAAAACAGCTTTCCTTAACGGGAACCTGTCTGATGAGGTGTATATGACACAACTTGAGGGTTTCACAACCAATGACGCCAGGATGGTGTGTAAACGGGAAAGATCCATTTATGGATTAAAGCAAGCTTCTCGAGTTGGAATCTTCGCTTTGATGAGATAATCAAACAGTTTGATTTCATCAAAACGACATATTGCTCATAGGGAATGATGTGCCTATGTTACAATCAATCAAAGCTTGGTTATTCAAGAACTTCTCTGTGAAGGACTTGGGTGAAGCAGCCTATATTCTAGGAATAAAGATCTATAGAGATAGATCTAAAAGGTTGCTTGGTCTATCACAATCCACATACATAGATAAGATCTTTGAAGAGATTCGATATGGAGCGATCCAAGAAAGAAATCATACTACTATGTCACATGGGGTCTACCTGTCGAAAGGAATGAGTCCTAAGACAGAGGAGGAAAGGGCAAAATATGAGTAAGATCCCTTATGCTTCGGCAATCGGATCTATCATGTATGCCATGTTGTGCACTAGATGTCTCGTACCTTCTTACTATGACTAGTAGGTACCAGTCCAATCCAGGTGATGGTCACTGGATTGCTATCAAGAATATCCTCAAGTACTTAAGGCGTACTAGGGATATGTTCCTGGTTTTCGGGAATGATGATTTAGTATTACGAGGTTATACAGATGCCAGTTTCCAAACTGACAAGGAAGACTTTAAGTCACAATCTAGATTTGTTTTCACGCTTAACGGCGGAGCAGTGAGCTGGAAGAGTTCCAAGCAGGAGACTACTGTAGACTCTACAACGGAAGCCGAATACATAGCAGCCTCGGAGGCGGCAAAGGAAGCAGTTTGGATGAAGAAATTCATTACTGAACTTGGTGTGGTTCCCTCCATTGAAGGTCCAGTGCCTCTGTACTGTGATAACAATAGGGCGATATCTTAGTCAAAGGAACCAAGGTCTCATCAGAAGTCCAAACATGTGTTACGGCGCTATCACTTGATTAGAGATAGAAGATAGATGAGATGTAAAGATAGAGAAAGTCCACACGGATGATAACATAGTTGATCCGTTAACCAAGGCGTTGTCTCAAGCAAAGCATGCTTGAGAAACATGTTCACATGCACGGGCTTAGGCATATGGGTGATTGGCTTTAGGCCAAGTGGGAGATTGTTGAAAAGGTGTCCCAAACCCAATCGGGTTGGACCGGACCCGATCGGGTTGGGTCGTTTATAGTCTATTTTAGTTCATGTAATAACTTTATTATGATTAATAAAAGCACTTATGTTATTATATATTGTTTATCTTCATATTATTTGTTGTATATATATAGTAACGTCCCTAGTGTCAAACTGTGATAGAGAAACCATGATAGTGATTATGGTTGACGAGATCTCTAATCATTTTAACAAGTTTGATACTTAAATGTCTCTAGTCCTATATACTGTCAAATGGGACATTGATAGTATGATCAGACTAGCACGTATTGGATGTCTTCTATCTTATTGAAAATAGGGATATATCTCGTCTATCGAAGTGTAGAGACACTTGGACTGTACGTGGACGTGTATTAGAGAATGCATACGTTAGACTGACCCACTTACATTAAGTGTCACACTATGTGGCGGTTGTGTAATTATCCTTTAGACCGGAGTCTTTATGCCATCACGGTGTGGATTGTCATGCTTTGACACTATTAGGATTTCCCCTAGCCACAGAGCGATCATGAGGTAGTGATTGGGTGTGATACTGAAGCATGCAGAGTATACATGATTGGTCGTCTGGGAATCGCATATCCTATGATTGGGATCGAATATCCGAAATGGCCTTCTTATAAGGAATGTCTAGCTCTCGGGAATCTTTGCAAAGTGGGAGTAAATTTGTTATTCCGAGAGAGCATGATATCCAGATTATAAGATGCGATCGTTAATGTATTGACACTCGAGATACGATCGTATGGATATTTTTACAGCGATATGATTGTAAGTTACACGGTAACAACTTCACATGGAAGGTAGTAGTCATTGCTTTTGAATCTTCTGATGATTGGGGGTCACGGTGTGTTGCTAGACGCTATCCCGCGATCGTTAGGCATAGAGGGCATTTTAGTAAATTTCACTTTGTGTCTATGGCCAACATATTCGGAAGGCTATCGGGTCACACATATGAACATCGAGTCGGATTAAATGCGGTTATCGTGGATAACCAAATAAGGAAAGTTTATCTCTAGACTATAAAGGTTATATTGGTAAATTAATATGGTGGTATTTATTTATCATGAATAAATAAAATACAATATATTAATTATATATAAATTATATTAATTAAAGAATAATCCAGATGTCAATTAATTGACATATGGGGCGCCACTTCTTAGGGTGTAGGATACACTTGGTTTGTGCACTTTAATTAATAAGATTATCATAATATTAATTGATTTTGGAAAAATAGATTTATGGTAATAAGATAAATATATTCAATATAAGATATTGACAATATTTAGATTTTATTTAATATGAGATATTATGATAAAAGAGATAAATCAATCTAAGAGATTTTCCTTATTTTATTGGAAAAAGTTTTCTTCTCCTACACGCTATTGGGGCGCCACTTTTAACTATAAATAAGAGGTGTGTGTCAAGATTTTTTGTATAACACAATTCCAAGAGCTAATAGTTCTTGTGTAAAATAGAGTGTTTTCAATAGAGAGTTTGAGAGAGAGGAAAAAGGCCGGTCTAGCAACCGGAGTTTTCCAATAGCAATCCAAGGATGATTCCGGCGAGGAGTTCGTGTGGATTATCGATAGAGACCGGACGCGTGGACGGCTTGCACACTGTACTACTCTCCGTTGACGGTCAAAGCTACAACCGTCAAACTACTTAACGTGTTTATTGCATTAAACGAAGAACGATCTAGAAAAGGAAATCAAATTTTAAATTCCGCTGCGTTAAACTAGTGATTTCCTAACATATACTACACATAAATCCATATATATTAATATCCAATATTAATACATAATATGATACTATGATTAATTAATTTGCAAAATCCATGTGTATCTTATACACATCATATGCGCCCCATATAGCCAATAATTGGCTTCCGGAATATTCTTAATTAATCAACATAACTAATATATTGTGTTTAATTTATTCATAATAAATAAATACAACCATATTAATTTACCACTATGACACTTTATAGTCGAGATAACTTTCCTTATTTGGTTATCACTATAACCACATTTTAATCCGGCTAGATGTTCTTATATGTGTGACCCGATAGGCTTCCAAATATGTTGGCCGTAGGCACAAAGTGAATTTATTAAAATAGCCTTCATACCTAACGGTCATGGACAACATCTAGCAACACGACATAACCCTCAATCATCGGAAGAGTCAAATGCTTTGACTACTACCTTTCATGTGAAACTGTTACCGTGTATGTAGAATCCTATTGCTGTTACAATAGCCATACGGTCGTACGTCGAGTGTCAAACATCAACGACCGTATCTTATAATCTGGATATCATACTCTCTCGAAGTAATATATTACTTCCACTTTGCAAAAACTTTCGAGAATAAGACATTCCTTATAAGAAGGCCCTTTCGGATATTTACTCTTATTCGTAGGATACGCGATTTCCAGACGAGCAACATGAATCCTACGCATGCTTCAGTATCACACTCAATCACTACCGCGTGATCGCCCCATGCCTAAGGGAAACCTCAATAGTGTCAAAGTATGACAATCCACACCGTGATGCCATGAAGACTCTAGTCTTAGGATAATTACACAACCGCCACATAGTGCGACACTTAATAAATTAAGTGGGTCAGTCTAATGTACGCATTCTTTAATACACGTCCACGTACAGTCCAAGTGTCTCTACACTTTCATAGACGACATCTATCCCTATCTTCATTAAGATAGAAGACATCTAATACGTGATAGTCTAATCGTACTATTAATGTCCTATTTAATAGTACATACGACTAGATACATTTAAGTATCAAACCTTTTAAAGTGAGTTGAGATCTCATCAAAATCACCATTATGAATTCTCTTTCATAGTTTGACACTAGGGATGTTATCATATATATACAATATCGTAATTGGTCCGTTAAATGAATAAATATATAATAACAGAAAGCCATTTTTCATATGTATAAACATAAAGAAATAGTAGAAATGATCCGATCAGGTTGGATCCGGTCCAACCCGATTGGGTTTAAGAAACTATTTCAACATGGTCATCAGAGGTTGGCTTCACAGGGTTAGGGCAGTACTTCTCCACAACATCTTCCCCTTCCCGAAACTCCTTTAGACGGATTGCATACGTCTCCTTGGCCCCCTGATTGTAATACTTCCCATTTTCCAATGCATCAACATAGAGCTCCGTAAGATGAACTCGAGCGTCTTCTACTCCCATAGTATAGCCACCTTGAACAGTGAGGGCTAGAACCGAGTTCAGGGCTATGAGGAGTTCCTGGGAAGCTTTGAAATCTTTGATGGTTTGAAAAGAAGCCTTCCTGACCCTATCCGGGTAAGACTGAGCAGCAGTCTCCAGCTCAGCCACCTCCCACTTAAGTTTGTTCATGCTTTCCTGCAGCTTGGACTCCTTCTCCACGAATGCTTAGAGCTCAGCAGCATGGCCAGTCTTCAGAGCCTTCATCTCAAAAGAATGGCCTTCAGTTGTTTCTTCAGCTCCTTAATCTCTTTGTCTTTGGCCTTAAGGCCTTTATTACACTCAAAACCGCTTTCTCCAACCCGGATATTTTTCTTTCAGCTGGCCGACGTTGGAGCCCGACTCGGTCAGGAGATTATATAGCTCCTGGACGACCAAAGAACCATGTAAAACACGTAAGATAGAAGGAGCCATGCTTTCAGGGGAAACCAAGATATAGCAAACACTTACATATTTCATGGCCTGGAGGCCAGCAGCAGTGAGCTCCCGCTCGGACATCGCCGAGATTTTTTCCTGTTCATTGTCAACAAGAATCTTTCTTCTATTCGCCGGAACCAACACATCCTGGGATGGATATTGGGTGGAATCTACCCAGATTATCTTGTTCGACCTTCCCTCCAGGTCGACCTCGGGCAGGAAGACATCAGGAATTGCCCCACCCGAAGAGACAGCCTCAAAAGACTCAAGGCCGAGATTTTGACCCGAGGTCGGGTCTTGAGCAATAGCATCATCCTCCAGTTCGGCCAGGATCCGAGCAGAGGTTGTGTTTAGCTGACTTCCCACAGCTCGGGTAAGAGGCATCCGGGAATGGTCCGCGACCTGAGTCTCTGAATGGATGTTTGCTTCGACATGCTGCAACAAACACTCCTCATCAGCTGCATTCAAGATATCTGCGAAGGCATCCACTACAAAGAGAAAAAGATAAAATTGTTAGAAACACCGAATAAATATTTTCTTCATAAATATAAGCAAATAACATGTATGGACCTACAGGATTCTTGAGCGGATGGATCAACGGGCACATATGGATCAGGACCAGCCTCGGCCAGCCGAGCCGCCAAGATCAGTTGCTCGGGAAACCGGAAATATCTCAGATAAACCCTCGAGGTTTGGACGGTTTGTAAAGACTGGGTGCCAGAGATAAGAGGAGAAACGTCCTTAGGCAGATCTATGGGGTTCCACCGGCTTAAGCTGGATGCATGATGTATGATAAAAATATAACCATATTATATGACTTTTTATATCATATTTACGATAATATCGTATAAATTCTATAAAAATATATCTAAAAACACATAAAAATCGAAATCATTATAAATAGATATTATCGTTATAATTTTAGTAAAATTTATAGTTTTATGATCAAAATTATCGTGGCTCGTGTTTTTGACTGCTTGAGTGCGTGTGATGGAAAATCAAGAATTAAAACCGAAACAAGAAGAAACGGAAGAAAGATATTTTTCAAGATCCGCCCGAACCGAAAAAACCGCCCGAGCCGAATCTCTCTCGCCACCAAAGACATGGGGACTGTCGGGAGAGAATCTCCATCGTAGCACCGCCCGCGCCGGTACTACTACCGGCCCCGCACCCGCCTTGTGATGCACTCTATAAATACTCCTCATTTGCAGCTTGATGGAGTTGTACCAATATATATATATATATATATATATATATATATATATATATATATATATATATATATATATATATATATATATATATTATCTTAATCTAGTTTGTAGTTCTCAGAATACCGTAAAACGACACTCTGTCGAAATAATAATGTAGTATAAGTATCGTTTTAGTACTTAGAAGGTTTTATCAAGGCTCGTTGTTGCTAAAGGAGTTGCTATTTCCGGAGAATACAACTCGACACTACAATTGTAATCTGCAAACTTTTTAATGTATTTATGTTTGTTTGTTGTTATTAGTATCTATATATTAGTTATAATGATATTAGGCTAACTCTATATCTAGCCAAGATATGAAATTGAATTAGTTTATCTTTTTAGGAAATAGATGATGACTATGTTAAAATTGAATTAAAATCGATTATAATGAATCTTTTTCTATCTTGCAACGTATTGATAATATTCGGATTGACGTAATTAACCAAGATGAATCGCAACATATAACCTAACGATGAACCCACCGGAGAAGTTAGGATATGAGATAATGGATAGAAAAACCGGAGGGTAAAAATGGCCGAGTGAAAACGTGACAACGGAATCCTATTTCCTACCCGAAGCGATTTGTCTTGGGAAAGATTAATCTTATTAAATTTGTGCTCAAGATCGTAATAATGTTAAAATCAACGGTTTAATTGAAACTAACACCGGAAAGTTAAATCGATCCGCCTGACAACCGGAGCCTTTTGAATAACATCGGCCGTCTGACGACAAACGGAATAACCTCTTTTATCCGGGGTAGATTTGTACTGCACTGCTCGAGACTAACCGAGATTAGCATGGGGCGCTTGTGGAGATTGAACTATTGACAATTTGACATATGACAATTTCATACGCTCGTGTGAGGAGGAGTTGTCTAGTTTAGGAGTACACCGATTCATATATAATTGATTCACCTTAAAATAAGGAAAGATCAAGCACATCTATTTCTACTAAAAAGAGATACTGATTCAGTGACATATTCTTGGCTAGTTTCTAATATATTACTAGTATTTATATCTTATATATTGTATTGGTACCTATATATATATATATATATATATATATATATATATATATATATATATATATATATGTATTTCTATATATTTATATATATATTTATGTATCTATATATATATATCTGTTTTAGTTTTATGCATTTATTTACTGTTTTAAGGTTACTAGAAAGGAAAAAGAAAAATTACGACTTAGATTGAGTTAATAATAGCTTCTTGGTGTTTAGCCACACTCTGAATTACCATACGTTTCCTCGAGGATTCGACACTGACTCACCACACTAGCACTACAGATTTGACCCGATACAATCGCCGGTTAAGGACTGGAATAGCACTAGGAAAGGCCACGTCAGCTTTCTGGCGCCGTTGCCGGGGACACGACGCTAATTCATTGTGTTCGAATGGTTTCTACTTGTATTAGTTCAAAATTCTCGAGGATAAGTCAACACTCTTCTTATCACATTTCTTTTTATTTTTCGTTGGTACTTACCTTGTAGGTAAGTTACCAATCTTTTTACTTCTGTTTTTATCAAGTTATTTTTTGTTTTCGATAGTTGATGACCAGAAGCGGTAAGGCCCCACTCACTCCTTATAAGCCTGACATAAATACTTACGAAAGGCAGTTAAGAGTAGAGAGTAAACGTGGTCATACTAGTCAGGGAAATCCTGACGTATCATCATCAAATCGAGAAACAAGAATGGCTGAAACCAGTGATGAAACGCCTGAACAAGGTATTGTACATGCCCAAGGACATGGACAAAACCTTAATCAGAATCTACCAATACCAAATAATCAAAATCCTAATAATAGAAATAATCAAAATCGGAACCAGGATAATCATAATAATCCTAACCTACCAAACCCGAGACCTATCTGTGATCAGACCGTGAGAAGAAATCAGACTAATAATCCAATTCTTTTACCTAATGAAGGAGCGAATAATTTCGAAATAAAATCTCATCTTTTTGGTTTAATTGACACAAAAGCCCAATTTCTAGGAGAAGATGACGAGGATCCACATCATCATCTCTATCTTTTCGAAGAATTATGTAATACAGCCAAAAGTCAAGGTGCTCATCGTGAATTAACAAGGATGTCTATGTTTCCTTTTTCTTTAAAAGGAAGAGCACGAGATTGGTTTATGTCACTCCCACATCATTCGTTGACAAGTTGGGAGGAGATTCAAACCGAGTTCTTAAAGCAATATTTTACTCCTGGTAGAAATTTGGAGTTAAAGGTCGAAGTTGCTATCTTTAGACAAGGATCTGAAGAAACGCTTGGGAATGCTTGGGAGAGATTTAAGAAACTATTAAGAGCTTGTCCCGATCATGGTTATTCCTTAGATATGCAAATCCAACTTTTCTGTCGTAAACTAAGGAAAGACTCACGTGCAGATGTCGATCATGCATGTGGTGGTTCTTTAATGATGAGTGAAGCCCAATTAGTTTACGATGCCATAGAAAAGATTTCCAAAAATAACAGAATGTGGGAAACCGGTTCTAGCACAAGAAAAGTAGCATTTGCAGGAGAATATACATCTAATACGGAAGTTCTAGCACACTTGGAGAATTTAAGTAGGAAATTTGATGGCCTACAATCAAACAAAAATCTAAGTTCAGAAAATAGTATACCCACTGAATACTCAAATCAGGATAATGTGCCATTAGGAGTTGAAGAACCAATAGGATATTCAAGGGAGGAGGTGAGTTTTTTACAACAGCATAAGAATTTGAACAACGCGTATTCAAACTCGTTTAGTGCTATTAGAAGAGATCACCCTACTTATCGTTGGTCTGAAAACCCTAGTAAGCAAGGACAACCACCGTATCTAGTTCAATATAAG
The DNA here is from genome assembly GCA_026214975.1 of Gentiana macrophylla. NCBI lineage: Eukaryota > Viridiplantae > Streptophyta > Magnoliopsida > Gentianales > Gentianaceae > Gentiana > Gentiana macrophylla. Next base: position 43,164,927 of record CM047805.1, on the reverse strand, counting down.
AATTCATATAGTAATCAAGTTTATCAAGGAGATACCACAAATCAGAACCTACAATCATTACCTAGATCGTATCCGCAACATACTACTCAAAGTATACCGGTCACTCAAAGTTCAACTCAACCTGAAGGAGTTGATAAATGGGAGAAATTAATGGAAAATATGATGGGTGTAGTTTCTACTCAAGCTAAAAATGTAGAAACTATGATAACTTCTATAGGAACAAATCACTAAGGATATGAGTGCGTTGAAAACATCCATGAGTGGACATGATACCGAGAATGAGAACTATAGAAGTATCAATAAGGAATATGGAAGATCATTTGAGTAGAGAAGGAGAACGTAAAAACACTAGACCTCAGGAGGATTACCAAGTAATACCGAAAGAAACCGAGAGAGGTAAATGTCATTTATTACGAGAAAAGAAAACTTTGTGGAGATACTGGAACAGAAAACTCAGGAGATAATGAAGTAGAAAATGATTTAGATGGTAAATTTATAAAGGAAAAGGACGAACTTGAATTTACTGATGAAGAAGAAGAAATTATTGAAGATTTCTTGAAACAAAATAGTAAAGTTGAACCTGAAAATAAGAGTGAAGAATGGGTCAAAATCCCTAGGATTCTAATAGATCCAACAGATAAAGACCTGAGAACCTTATTTAAGGAACATGTTAGAAAAAACAATACTGAAAAGAAGAAGGAAGATTTGCCAATAACCGAAAAAGGGAAAATCGATACAGAAGATGTTTCAAAGAGAAGATCGTATGAGAATGAAACATGGCGGACAAGTAATGCTCAAAGATTTAAGGAAAAAGGAAAAGAGGGTATAACTTCAGAGCCAAAGGTTATAGATTTGGAATCTTTACCTTACCTACCTAAGGATCAAATTAAAAAGATAAAAACTGATAAGAAGTATGCTCGTTTCCTTGATACTTTTCGTCATATTCATGTCAATATCCCTGTTATCGAAGCCCTAATCAACATGCCTACCTATGGAAAGTTTCTTAAAGATATCCTATAAAAAAACGGTTAGAAGAATATGAGAATATATGCCTTAATGAAGAATGCTCTGCAATACTTCAACATAAGTTGCCTCCTAAACTTAAAGATCCTGGTAGTTTTACAATCCCTTGTGAGATTGGAGGATTTCTGTTTAAGAAAGTACTATGTGATCTTGGAGCAAGTATAAATCTCATGTCTTATGAGGATTATAAGAAACTAGGCATAGGAGAGCTTACAAATACTGAAATGACCCTTCAGATGGCAGATAGATCAATTAAACATCCTAAGGAAATCATCGAGGACGTGTTGGTTAAAGTAGACAAATTTTACTTTCCAGTGGACTTTGTAATAATGGAAATGGAAGAAGGATATTCAGCGCCAATTATTCTAGGTCGTCCATTTCTAGCTATGGGAAGAACATTAATCGATGTTCAAAAAGGAGAACTGATACTAAGAGTTAATGAAGATGAAGTTTCCTTCAATATCTTCAAAGCTATGAATCATCCATACAAATCACCGGAATCATGTTCAATTATAGATGAGATATCTACACTCTGTGATGATCAATTGCAAGATTATGAAGATAAGCTAGAGGGATGTTTAACATTATCTATCTATAAAGAAGATGAAAATGATACTGAAATGAAAGAAGTGATCCTTTATCTTGATAAGGGGCTGTTTTCTAAACATCCGTGGCATAAGTATTTGGAATTAGAACTAGAAGGACCAGTTCTAAAACCTTCAGTAGAAGACCCACCAAGGAATCTGGAATTGAAACCACTTCCTATAAATCTTAAGTATGCTTTTCTTGAAACTGATAATCTACTACCGATTATTATTTCATCAACCTTAACTAATGAACATGAAGATCAATTACTTAGAATGTTAAGAAATCATAAGAAAGCATTTGGATGGACGAAGTAAGCGAGATATTCAAGGAATTAGCCCTGAGATATGCGTTCATAAGATCATCCTAAATGAGGAGCTAAACCTTGTATTCAGCCATAACGCCGCCTCAACCCAAATTTACAATCCATTGTTAAGAAAGAGGTCATTAAGCTATTAGAAATGGGGATAATCTTTCCCATATCTGATAGTCAATGGGTGAGTCCAACTCAAGTGGTACCAAAGAAAGGAGGTTTCACGATAAAAGAAAATGATAAAAATGAGTGGATTCCGACAAGGTAAATTACAGGATATCGAATGTGTATTGATTTTAGAAAACTGAATGAACATACTAAGAAAGATCATCATCCACTTCCATTCATCGTTACAAATGTTGGAACGATTAAGTGGACATAAATACTCTTGCTTTCTTAGATGGCTATTCGTGATATTTACTGAGATATTCATTGCGTTAGGGAGATAGAGAAAAACCACTTTCACTTGTCCGTGTGGAACTTTTGCTTATAAACGAATGACATTTGGTTTATGTAATGCACCAAATACATTTCAAATGATGTATGATGGCAATATTTTCTGACATGGTCGAGAAATTCTTAGAAATCTTTATGGATGACTTTAGTGTTTATGGAGATTCTTTCGATGAATGTTTATCACACTTAGAACGAGTGTTACAACGCTGTGAAGATACCAATTTAGTATTAAACTGGGAAAAATGTCACTTAATGGTATCAGAAGGAATTGTTTTAGGTCATAGAATCTCTGAAGTAGGTATCGAAGTAGATAAAGCTAAAGTCGAAGTAATTGAAAAGTTACATCCACCAGTCAATCTAAGAACTTTGAGAGGATTTCTCGGACATGCTGGATTTTATAGGAGATTTATTGCAGATTTTTCAAAAATAGCAAAACCTCTAAGTCATTTGCTTGAAAAGGAAGTACTATTTAACTTTGATGATAAATGTATGGAAGCATTTCAGACCCTAAAAGCGAAGTTGACTACTGCACCAGTACTGGTAGCACCAGATTGGGATTTACCATTTGAAATTATGTGTGATGCAAGTGATTTAGCTGTAGGAGCTGTCTTAGGTCAACGACATAACAAAGTACTCAAGGCGATCTACTATGCATCTCACACTCTAAACGCAGCTCAACTCAATTATGCAACTACAGAGAAAGAACTGTTGGCTGTAATCTTTGCCTTAGAAAAGTTTAGATCATATATTGTCGGATCTAAGGTTATTATTTATACAGACCATTCAGCCTTGAAGTATCTGTTAAGTAAGAAAGATGCTAAACCACGACTTCTTAGATGGATTCTGTTACTTCAAGAATTTGATATAGAAATCAAGGATAAAAAAGGAAGTGAAAATGTAGTAGCAGATCATCTAAGTAGAATGGAAAATGATGAAGGAAGAGGAAATGAAATACGAGATTCATTTCCAAATGAACAACTTTTTAGGATCGATACTCCCTTAACCATGCAATTATTAAAAGATAGAATACCATTAAAAGAAAATTCACCATGGTTTGGGAATATTGTTAACTATCTAACCTGTAATTACATCCCGTCTCATTGGACTTGGCAGCAGAAAAAGAAATTCTTTTACGACTTAAAGTTTTACTATTGGGAGAAACCAGATCTTTTCCGAAGATGCTCGGATGGAATAATCAGAAAATGTATTCCTGATAATGAAATTTTAAGTGTTTTATCATTCTGTCATGATCGTGAGGCAGGAGGTCATCATGGAGGATGGAAAACTGCTTTCAAAGTTTTACAATGTGGTTTTTATTGGCCTACACTATATAAAGATGCGTATAAATATGTAAAATCTTGTAAATCATGTCAAAAATGGGGAAATATATCGAAAAAACATGAAATGCCTATGCAACCGATTTGAAATGTGAATTATTTGATGTATGGGGTATAGATTTCATGGGACCTTTCCCTATATCGTTTGGAAAAAGATTTATTCTTGTAATGGTCGATTATGTCTCGAAATGGGTAGAAGCTGAAGCTCTTCCCACTAGCGATACCAAGGTTGTGTTAAGGTTCCTTAAAAAGAATATATTTACAAGATATGGCACTCCGAGGGCTATCATTAGTGATAGGGGTTCACATTTTTGCAACCGACCATTTACTAAGATAATTGAGAAATATGGTGTAACTCATAAGCTAGGAACACCCTATCATCCGCAAACTAGTGGACAAGTAGAGGTGTCTAATAGAGAAATTAAAAGAATCGTGGAGAAAATAGTGGACTCAAATCGTAGAAACTGGGCAGAAAGACTAGATGATGCATTATGGGCATATAGAACAGCTTTTAAAACACCAATTGGTTGTTCTCCGTATAAATTAGTTTTTGGTAAATCTTGTCATCTCCCTGTTGAATTAGAACACCGAGCTTTATGGGCTATTAAATTCCTAAATTTTGATCCTAAAGTCATTGGTGATCATAGATTACTTCGATTAATGAATCGGAGGAGTTTCACTGATTCTTATGAAAATGCTCGAATCTACAAGAACGCATACAAAGCTTTCCATGATAAGAAAATCTATAATCGTGAGTTCCATATAGGTGATCGAGTACTTTTGTACAATTCACGTTTAAAGTTGTTTCCAGAAAACTTAAATCTAGATGGACAGTCCCTACGACGTAACTAAAGTCTATAAGTCCTGAGTCGTTGAACTGATCGATGATGGAAAAACAACTTTTATAGCCAATGGTCACAGGTAAAATTATTCGTGGAAACCGAAGGATACCTCAAATGTAAGAAATATTATTGCTTAACGACCCTCCAACGGATTAAGGAAGCGAGAATTCTAAACTCACGATTACGGGTACTATCTTTCTAAATTCACTTTTTAATATGCAATTTAAGTAGTTTCGTCTTTTACGGATAGACGTAAAAGAACCGGAATGCCTTTTATAGATAGAATAGAAGTTTTTATTTTACTTTTAAAATTAGGTTTAGATAAAGATGTTGCCTTTAGAATAAAGCCTTAGTTTCTAACTCAACAAGAACTGATACGCTAAATCGAGAAAAGAGATCTTTGTAATGGAAATTCAAGAAGTGCTATAAAGAGAAGGGCAAGATTTCTAAAGAGATGTAGAATTTGTGGCAAAAGTGAACATAATGGAAAATGTGGGGACAAAGACAACCAAATCCTGGATGAATGTTTGAATGTAATTAAGATGAGAACGACTAGGTGGTTATCCGAAAATCCCGATGTACAACAAAGAGAGAATTCAAATGCATCATTTCTAGGAATTAGGTTGATGGACCGTTATTATAGAAATATCGAAGATTTAAGGATGATAGGAGTAGAATTAGATTAAATTTTTATTTTTATTTTATTTTTCAAAAATGTCATGAAAATTTTATGATAAACTTATTATTATATCATATATGGTTTATATGATAGAATTAAAATTTATCATACCAAAAATATTTTCTTTAAAAAGCTTTTTATAAAAATCGTAATAATTTAGTTTATCATTAAATAATTTTATGATTTTATAAAAATATTTTTATGATACAATCTAAATTATTACACACACAAAAAAGGAGAATCGAGTAATTACTAACGATTCGAGTCGATAGGAGTTCGATTCGATTCATTAGCTTTATAACCTAAAAATATCACACTTTCATCTTCATCTTCCTCATTTCCTCCACCAAAGAGGCCGACCCCCACCCCTTTTCCCCTCTTCAAAAATTTCATCACTTTTCACCAAATTTTCTATCCCAAATTACTCAATTAATCATCTTCTTTTCTATTCCACTCCACAAATTCATCACCATGGCATAAAAGGATAGATTTTTCAAGCAAAGCTCCTCTCTTTTTCAACACATTTTCGGCGGCAACACCATTTATTCCGGCAACTATCTACTCTTTCTAGCTCTCTACGGTAACTATATATATATATATATATATATATATATATATATATATATATATATATATATATATATATATATATATCAATCATTTCAATTTTATCAAGCTTTTAATTTTAATTTTAATTTTTTTCCTATAATTTGGTCTAAGTACTTGTTTGTGTTTGTTGTTTGTTGTTGTTTTGGTTGTTATTTTGTCATACCAATATCGTAGATGGCCTCATCATCTAGGAAGCTCTAAGAAAAGAAAACCAGATAACCTCAGTAGTAGTACCGGTTCATGAACCGCGACCATAAATCGAACTTGAAGAAGCCGTTTCTTTTGAAAAAACCGCTAGTATGGAAGCTAAAAATGCCTATGATGGATTTTTCAGTAAGTGCGGGGTCACTTTAGAACGTGGTATGGATTTTGACTGCTTAGGAGAAGAAGTGAAAAAATCTTCCAAGATAGGAATGGATGGAAATTGCGATGGAACGCACTAATAACATAAATGTCACAATGGTAGCCGAATTTTATTCTGCTTTTATCTACTTATGCTAGGGCTACTCTTGATGATCTAGAAAATATCCTCTTAGGACAGCTTAATGTCTCCTTCAATCTGTCGTGATAAATTCTATTTATGGGTTACCCGAGATACTTGAGGATGATGATTATCGATCGCTTGGAATTTAGACTCGCTGGTAGACTACAAGCTAAATCATTTGAAGCTCAGTGCCTTTGATTCCACAAATGAGCTTGGAAGGATAATAGGTTTCCTTATGGGCCAAAGGTATAAGGGACATCGTGGCTATCAAGCAATTTATAGGATATAATGTTAATCCTTCGACTCATCTCTGTGCTTATGGTCGTGAGGATATTGTTTGGCCTGGGCTATGGTGCATGACATTCCAATAAATCTAGGGAAGTTAATTTTTACCAAGGCATGTGATTTTGTAAAGAATAGAACTCGAGGAGGACGTCTGCCGTTCCCTAGTCTTATTTCTGCCTTGTGTGATCTTCATGAAGTACCAGTACTACCCTCAGATAGGATTATGTCACCTTTTGCTCCACTTATCGGTCAGAAATTAACTGCCTTGCCTGCTGGTAGAATCAACTACAATAATCCTAACCGCCAGCAACATCAACAACCACCACAGCCATCTCCTATTCATACATCTCAAGTTCCTAGGCAATCACCTCAGCCGCAGCCACTTCAGGGCCAGAATAGCCAAGTAGAGGCTATGTTTCAGCATATGATTCAAGCTCAGGCTAGAACTGATGCTAATATAGCCTTAGCTTGTGAACAAAATAGAAAGTGGGCTGAAGATCTTAGGATTGGCCAAAGAGGTCACAGAGCTTTCATCGATGCAATAGAACCCGGATATGCAGAGATTTCTACACGTTATCCTCGTAGTCACCGACCCATATACTATGCCGATTGGATTCCACCTGCTCCACCACCGCTTTATTCCGGACTATATGCCGTCATCCGTAGGGACGAGGTAGTAGTATGTTTACAGTTCGTTTGATGCATCCATGGGCATGGGAGGAGTAACTTTCGATGAGCGTGGATGTGACAATGTGTCTCGGCTCGTTTGGATTGGAAGGTTCGGTGACGATGACGACGAGGCAAACTCAGGCTACATTTCAAGCTTCTACGTCGGTGGATCCACAACAGCTTTAACTATGATTTTAGTACAACTCGAGTCTCTAGGGGCTGATTTTACTTCTAGTATGCTTGGATCTTTTTCGGCTCATTTTGACTCATCTTATGACGAAGATGAAGATTATGATGGAGATGAGTAGTTAAGTAAACTTTTCCTATTTTACGATGTATGACGATATACTTTGGTTTGATTTTTATTTAGACAATTTGATGTACTCTGTGGTTAGTACACTACTAGCTTTTTTTTTTTTTTTTTTCGTTGTTTCACGTATTATTAGAATTTTCCACCCTGCTTTTAGATAAAATTACATACATTCACACTTAATAAACCTGATAGAACATCCTGAAATGCAAAAATCTGTGACCGAGCACTGTAGCACCGGCGCGCGCCTGTACTGCACCGGCCCGCGCCGGTTTGGTGTTCTACCGACCTCATTCAGGTTGTTTCTTATCTATTTCTGGCACTTCTATAAAAGGAAACAGAGGGCTCACTCCTCAACTTGCCAATTCACCTCTTAAGTCTCTCGTTTTCTTATTTATTCCGTATAAAATGTCCGATCATTCGTCAGTTAACAGTTATTCTCCTCCGCATACCCCAAACTCCGTACTCCTTAATTCGCATTATCCGTTTTTCCACCCCATTCCTTACAATTATATGAATGAATCAAATCCAAACCCTTTTTTGAGTAATTTCAACCAATCACCGGTGCTGGTTGAAAGAGGTCTAAATTTTCGAAAAGTGGATACTTGGGCATTCATAAGAATGGACGCAGATGGGTGGGATTATTTTTGTCGTATGACCAGAGGAAGAATTAATGTTACAATGGTAAGAGAGTTTTACTCGGTACTTGCAGAGGCTAGTACTGTAGAGTCGTTACAGTCTGTTACCATTAGAGGTACTGTTGTTCCTTTTACTTCTACCATAATTAATCAAATTTTTCATATACCACCACCCAAAACATCACCTCTCTAGTCATTATGAGTATCGGTGGAGACTTGATACCGCTTGAGGATTTATTAACAAATGTTCGGAATCTTATCAAGTTTTATTCCAACATTATGATAGGGATAGAGATGTCTCCACTGCCACTTTACTTCCCCATTTGAGAACCTGGAAACATTTCATCAATTCACGAATTTATCCAACTGATGATTTCTCGGAAATCAGTAATGATGAATTGTTACTGTTGTATGCTATAACGAGCGGGGTTGTTATAGATTGGGGAATATTAATTCAGAAAGCAGCTGTTAGTTTTGCATTTGGAAGCAGACCGATCCGTCAGCTTATGCCTTTTGCATGGCTGATTTCCAGAATAAGTGTTCGTTTGGCTAGGGTACCGAAAAGAGCGACATATGAGTACTTTCCAGCTCGCCTTCCTCAGGTAGGGCTACTACCAGTCGATATTCCGGGAGGATCTTCAAGTGGAGAAAATTAGATAGTTATGATGGTTGTAAGGAATATCAAAGGTAATAATAATGGTAGAATAAATTAACTTAGAATAAATTAGTTTAATCATAACTTAGATTAACTTAGTTTCAGTTTTTTAGTTTATAGTAGTATTTAGTAGTTAACTTGTACTTTTTAATATTGTAATATATTTGTTTGTGTTTTTAATATGCTATATTATATAAACGCTAATCTATATGACACGTAACAATATTCACCCGTTATAAAATTTATTTTATTACCTAAACCAACTTTTACTACTCATTACACATCGAGACGATGCCAATTCGTAAGTGGGGAGTAGAGATTGGTTAGTAAATAAAATGAATTTAATATATCAATTACTGATGCACTTAGTTTAATCAATCTTAAGGAAATAAACGAAATAATATATAAACATTATAATAAAAATGATATATTTGGATAGAATAAAATTTTAATTAAGTAAAGTAATCTCGATACATTATTTCTATATTATTTATATCTATGTTAGATTTTATCAAGATTTTAAGTATGTATACCTAGATAAATAGTATGAAATATTTTTTTTTTATGAAATTAGACAAAAGTTACTTTTAATTATAATAAAATTTTAGAATGATTTTCTTTTCAAGACAAGTATGAATTTGGAATCAGATTAGGAATGATGAGATTTTTGGCATTATTTTGACTAACTATGGCCAAATAAGCCTACCCGAACGTAATTTCCAATTTTTGTCCTCACCTCAGCCTTGCAGAGTGATCAAGACCTCACTCGAAATTAGCCATTATGATTAACTAGATATAACCGACCCTTAACTTAAATTGGTCTACATTTCCTTGAAATCCCGCAAGTTTAGTATGTACTTATGGATAGCGGTGACGACATCGAAATTCAATAATCGTATATGTTGAGATTGGAATAAATATTATTCGGAAGGCAATCTGTTTTCAGAAAAGTATTATTCTCTAGAAAAAGAAAAAGTTGGAATAATTAAGTGATGATGTATCCGTACTCACCTCATGACACTTGAAAGATAGTCGATTCTGGTAATGAGTTCGGATATGTTTGTTTGTTGTTAAATAAAAAACAAAAAAACAAAGCGATGTCGTGATGTTATTGATCAAGGTATTTTTTTATCAAAAGTTGAAGGTGTAAGCACGCATTTACTTTGCCTCTATTTTCTTTTGATTTCCTTTGTTATCCTTTCGATTAGCCAAACACCTGAGCCCTAACGTTATAAGCCATTTTGCCAACTACTTGACTTAGTCCTTGATTCCAAATTTCATATAGTGGCGATTACAAAGTTATTCTAAGTATTTTATTTTATAGTTATTAAGTAATTCATGTAGAATTTCATTTAGATAATATTTTATAACTAATTTATTAAAGTTATACACACTTTTTATTTTTTTTAATAATCTTAGATAGATAAAATTAATATGATTATAATGTTGACAGCATGTGTTACTAAGTTAGAAATTTAGTCTAGAAGAACTATATTGTTTGCATTATAAAAGTTTATATATTATCGCTTATTTTGCTCGAGAACGATCAAAAGCTAAGTGGGGAGTAGTTGATGTATGATAAAAATATAACCATATTATATGACTTTTTATATCATATTTACGATAATATCGTATAAATTCTATAAAAATATACCTAAAAACACATAAAAATCGAAATCATTATAAATAGATATTATCGTTATAATTTTAGTAAAATTTATAGTTTTTATGATCAAAATTATCTGTGGCTCGTGTTTTTGACTGCTTTGAGTACGTGTGATGGAAAATCAAGAATTAAAACCAAAACAAGAAGAAACGGAAGAAAGATATTTTTCAAGATCCGCCCGAACCGCAAAAACCCGGCCCGAGCCGGAATCTCTCTGCCACCAGCACATGGGGACTGTCAGGAGAGAATCTCCACTATAGCACCGGCCCGCGCCGGTACTACACCGGCCCGCGCCGGCCTTGTGATGCACTCTATAAATACTCCTCATTTGCAGCTTGATGGAGTTGTACCAATATATATATATATATATATATATATATATATATATATCACTTCTATATATATATATTATCTTAATCTAGTTTGTAGTTCTCAGTAAATACCGTAAAACGACACTCTCGTAAATAATAATGTAGTATAAGTATCGTTTTAGTACTTAGAAGGTTTATCAAGGCTCGTTGTTGCTAAAGGAGTTGCTATTTCCGGAGAATACAAATTCGACACTACAATTGTAATCTGTAACTTTTAATGTATTTATGTTTGTTTGTTGTTATTTGTATCTATATTTTAGTTATAATGATATTAGGCTATCTCTATATCTAGCCAAGATATGAAATTGAATTAGTTTATCTTTTAAGGGAAATAGATGATGACTATGTTAAAATTGAATTAAAATCGATTATAATGAATCTTTTTCTATCTTGCAACGTATTGATAATATTCGGATTGACGTAATTAACCAAGATGAATCGCAACATATAACCTAACGATGAACTGACCAGAGAAGTTAGGATATGAGATAATGGATAGAAAAACCGGAGGGTAAAAATGGCCGAGTGAAAACGTGACAACGGAATCCTATTTCCTACCCAGGGGCAGATTTGTCTTGGGAAAGATTAATCTTATTAATGCACCCTCGTGACGGACAAAGAAAAAGTTATCATTCCAACCCTTGTATGAAGTTGGCCTATCGACCATTAAACGAAGACTCCCTGCCTGGCGGGAGAAGTAGTAAAAGTCTAGATAGTCCTTGGCCTTCTTAACATGATAAAAGGATCGGAAGAGCTCCATGGTAAATTTAACCTTCATCAATCGACAAATTATGGCAAAGCCTATTATACCCCTGATCCCATTAGGAGCTACTTGGGCCGTACTAAGTTTTTAATAGTCCAGCACGACCACACATGCCGGGCAGAAGGGAAGACCTCCGTCGAAATGATCCTCATATACAGTGCAGTATCCGGAAGAAGGTCAAGATGAATATGGGTTAGCGGCCATGGGAATCTAAGGGTCGTAAATGCCAAGTCTACCCCATATTTACTACACAATCGGAGTACCTCCTCTTGCTTCAAGATAGACTTAGTTTCGGCCATTCGGTTACGAATAAGCTTTGGAAAGTTAAAACAGTGATGAATAAATTATAGCAGGAAAAGGAAGAAACATACTTGAATATCAAAAGTTGGAGAAAGAGTTGGAGTAGATCTGGTTCACTGATACTGGATCGTTTGTTTCAAAGAGGTAATTCAATGGTTGATATGACTAGAGGTATAAGTACCTGTCATAAACCAAATCACACATCTTCAAAACCCATCCCACTCATAATGATGTGAGATAGAAACGCCTCATTTCTCGAGAAAGTTATATCAACGTTATAACTGAACCTTGCCACCTGTCAAGACAGAATCCTGAGGTCCGGTTAAAATACCCGAAAAGAGCCTAGCACATGAGCAGATCTCCACGAAGACAGAATAGAACGAGTTTTGAAAGCGACCAATGCAGATCTGACTTGACCTCAAGAGCTCAGCTAGATCTGAGGGGCTTAGACGATACCGGATTTCACCACGTCACGTGTCACGATAGAAATAGAGCTAGAACCTTAACTTAAAGGACCAAGAGTCCCTTTGTAAGCCTAAGGGCCGATTCCCCCTCCAAATGAGGAGGCTTCTCAGGTCGTTCCTCGGTCCTCCGTAGGTCGGTCAGGACGAAATAGAGGCAGACCTGCCTAGCTCGGTCATACGGACCTCGGCTACTCGCCGTAGGTCGGCTAGAGCATAAATTAATAATAATAACATACTTATCTGTTAATTATAGGGAGAATCCGTAGCCATTAAGGCTCTGATATTTATCATTTAAATACCGAGATTATAACGGATAATGACGGTTTAATTATACCCGTGGAACACAAAAATAGAGTCCATAATGGACACGGCCCATGAAGGCCTAGGGCACAAATGCCTCCTATATAAACGTTCATAAGAACTACGGCAGACTTGATTCGAACATACGCTTTGGATACGTAGGGAACTTGGGAAAATCTCAAGCTCAGTCTAAACCACCTTAAAAATCCTTCCCCGCATTCATATTTCTTCTATCATCGTCCTTAATCCAATTACCACTAGATTAAACGGCCCAGATTTTATACCCGACGGATTTTGTTTTTCATATGTGAGTAGTCAAATTGAAACAATAAGAAGATCATCATTGGCCCAGAATGAAGGATGAATTTATTCAAAAAAAACGGTGTTTTTAACCCATGACGATGCTGGAAATCATTGGGTAGTAATTCCGGGGGTTGTTGATCCTAGTGACAATCTGTTCAATGGTAGAACCCTAAAAAGACATGAAACAGGAGGTTTTTGGTGGTGGTTTGGACCGCACTTGAGAAACTGTATCTCAAGCTGCCTACATATCCAATGGGCGTGTATTGGAATCAAGTCTTCGTAGATCCTTAGGGATGGTTTATATAGAGAGGGACTTATGGCCTAGCATGCGTGTAGTGTGTCCATGTTGGACTCTAATTTCATGTTCCCTAAGGAAGAGATAATGATGATTTGATCTCCTTGATTTAAGGAGATAATTATGGTTATAATTTTAATGATAGGATCGGAATCCTAATGGGAGAAGGAGCCATATGATCTTCTCATAATTATCATTTATTATTAGTATAAGCACATGGGTTATTATTTAGTGCTTAGCCAATGCGAAGATGACACATGGCGGGGCTCAATCCGACCCTCGTCATAAGCCCCTCAGATCTGGCTGAATTATTCATTATGAGGTCGGATCTATTCTGAGGTGTTGCTTGGCCACGCTCCTCTAGACTTGTAGAGTTGATATGTAGCCTATTCTGCCGACTGGCTGAGTTCCGTTGTAACTATGCTATGACTTTGTGGGATTCGAGGTGTTTTAGCCCATGACTGGTGATGATGTCAAAAATATCAACAAGTTTGAGTGGATTTAGATGTGGATATCTTGCTAAAGTGAGTGATTTTTCTGGCGGTTTTACGGCGGCACTTAAGAACAAGATGAAGAAAATGTTGTGTTTGCGATTATGAGCTGAGCCGTAGAAGGCTACCTACGTACCCTTAGCTTGTAAGGGATCAATCCCAATTTATGTAGTTCTTTGAAAATGAGAGCCCCCTTTTGTCAAGGGTGTGATGCTGCTATTTATAGGGCCATGAATTGGCTGTCAGCAGGCTATTAGATAAGCTAGCAAACGGGGAAGCTGCCGAGTTGAGGTCGGTCTTAGAGTGCCGAGCTGAAAGCCTTTGGCGAGATGAGAGCTTCGTTTATGAACTTTGTTGCCTATTTGTGTTGGCTTTGTTCGCGTTGAAGGATGGCGAGCTGGTGGGGTGAGCAGGTCAGTTCCCCAGTGCTTTGTATCAAGCTAGTTGCTTGTTGCTTCATTCTCGTTGCCTTGGCTCACGGCGGGAATCGTGATGGTGTGAGGCAGGATTGATCGTTCTTGGCTTGGTCCGGCTTATTAAGGGGCGGAGTGGCTGGGCCGAGCGGCCTATCCATTATTGGGCTTACATATGGGCCAGGTTCGGATCCATAGGCTCTTTCCGGAACTAAGGGAATCGGCCTGATTCGACACATCAATGGCCCCCTACTTTTTGAGCTTTCAAACGTGTAAGTGAAAGTCATGGTGTAAAATCGTAACGACTTTATATACCGTTTGCTCAGGTGACTGTTTCAGAGCGATCTGCTGAGATAACATAAGGCTCACTTTGTTGAAATAGTGTCCTAAACCCAATCGGGTTGGACCGGATCCAACCGGGACGGATCTGTTGTCATATTTTTTTTCTTTTAAAGAACCAATTATGAATTGTTATATGATAACGTCATTAATATTAAACTGTGATAGAGAAACCATGATATGCGATTATGGTTGATGAGATCTCTAATCACTTTAATAAGTTTGATACTTAAATGTCTCTAGGCTGATGTACTATTAAACAGCACATAGACAGTACGAACAGACTAGCATGTATTATATGTCTTCTGTCTTTAAGGACATGGATAGATCTTGTCTATCAAAGTGTGGAGATACTCGGTTGTACGTGGACGTGTATTAGAGAATGCGTACGTTAGACTGACCCACTTACACTGTTAAGTGTCACACTATGTGACGGTTGTGTAATTATCCTTAGGACCGGAGTTTACATGGCATCACGGTGTGGATTGTCATGCTTTGACACTATTGAGGTTTCCCTTAGCCATGGGGCGATCATGCGATTGTGATGTGGTCGTTTGGGAATCGCGTACCCTCTTAATCGGGGTGAATATCCGAAAGGGCCTTCTTATAAGGAATGTCTTGCTCTCGTGATTCTTTGCAAAGTGGAAGTAAATGAGTTACTTCGAGAGAGCATGATATCCCGATTATAAGATACGGTCGTTAATGCTTGACCCTCGACGTACGACCGTATGGATATTATTACAGCGATATGATTCTATTTACACGCTAACCGAGCACATGAAAGGTTGTAGTCATTGCGTATTGACTCTTCCCATGGTTAGGGGTCATGGACGTGTTGCTAGACGCTATCCATGATTGTTAGAGGTGAAAGTCATTTTCGTAATTGCGCCTTATGTCTACGGCCAACATATTCGGAAGTCTATCGGGTCACACACATATGAACATCAAGTTGGATTAAAATGCGGTTATAGTTGATGACCAAATAAGGAAAGAGTTTATCCCATACTATAAATGCAATAGTGATAAATTAATATGGTGGTATTTATTTATATGAATAAATATAATACAAGATATTAATTATGTTGATTAATTAAATATGTATATAGATACATATAAGTCGAAATTTATGTGTATATTGATACACATGTATTTTGCAAATTAATTAATCATAGCATTATATTAATTAAAGAATATTTCGGATGCCAAAATATTGGCTATGGGGGCACAGATATTATTATGTATAAGATACACATAGATTATGTAATTTAATTAATAAGATTACCATAAAATTAATATTGGATATTAATTGATTTTGAGAAAGTAGAATTATGGTAATAAGATAAAGATATTCAATATAAGATATTGGCAATATCTTAGATTTATTTAACATAAGATATTAAATAAAAGAGATAAATCAATCAAAGGGATTTTCCTTATTTTATTAGGAAAAAGGTTTTCTCTCTTATCAATCTACTAGAAATAATCCCTATCAGTTGGGGAGATAGAAGGGGGCGCACCAATGCTCTATAAAAAGGAGGTTTGGCTAGCTTTTTTATACATCATAATTCCAAGAGCTAATTGTTCTTGTGAAAAATAAGAGAGCTTCTTAGAGAGAGATTATAGAGAGAGAAAAGGTCGACCTAGCAGTCGAGTTTTTCTAGTAGCAATCCTTAGCGGGATTCCGGCTAGGTGCTCATGTGGATTACTGGTAGAGGCCGGACATGTGGACGGCTCACGCACATCTACTCCTACCGGATGGTCAAAACGTCGATATTTTAGATCAACCAAGGTAGTATTACCATCCTCTCTCTTATATTTTTATTGTTTAAACGAAGTCGATCCTGGATCGGGAAATCAATTTCTTAAATTCCGCTGCGCTACTCGATTGATTTTCTAACACACTTAGCGTAGTCTGCCGGTGCCTTGCTTAGGTAGCAACCGGTTTTAAGTGCGTCATGCTTGAGAGAGTAAGGCTGCAATTTTGAGAAGATTCACTCGGAGGCGAGCTTTAAATATGATACTGAGCTGAGTCAGGCGTACAAAAGATTCGCTCGAGGGCTTATCAGATTCACTATAGCGTTAAGTTTTCGGCGAGCAGGGCCAGATTAGACTGACTTCTCGCATTACTAAGCGACAGGCTTATGATCCCGCTCTATTAAGCGAACAGTCTTATGGTGCCGTGCTATTAAATGGACGGTCTTAAGATACCACGCTATTAAGTGGACTCAATTTGCTCTTTAGTTGAAAAATGCTTGCTGAGTCGGACCTACAGAGCTCAGATTGTATGTCCTGCAGACTTTATTGAGTCCGACCTGTAGAGCAGGAGCCGATCTCTGGGATGACTGATATGGAGCTAGCTGACGCTGGCTTCAAGGCCATGGAATACACAAACTTGCTTTTCTAACGCAAGTTTTGTACTTTGATAGAGTTTCTCACTTGCAGGGAGCCTGGATTGGCCAGGATTTTTTCCCCATACTGGGAAGTTATCAGCCAATACTGGAGATTTGAAGAAGAAGAATGCCAACCTGCGGCAGACCAGGCTCTGTTGAATCCAATGATAAGGAGATCGAGGCTCTCTGGAAGCAACTATAGGCTCTAGAGGTTAAGCTTAAGTCAGAAGAGAAGCTTGCCGAGAAGGTCGAGCTGGAAGGTGCTGTTCCAGCTCGGATTGCTGAGGCTATCCAAAAGTATGAGGCTTCAGAGGAGTTTACTCGGGATTTGAAGTTGTCGCTTACTTCGATCCTGAACCACAGATATACTTTAGGAGTGGATGATGCAAAGGGTCAGGTCACCGACTTTGTCATGGACAACCTTCCTAGCAAGGCTCAGACTCCCGTCCGAATGCTCAGACGCCCGTCCACTGGACGCTACTTCTAAACGCACGTTCAGGATGTATCAAATTCGATTTTTTCATCTTTATCTCTTATAATCCTTTGTCCGATTTCTTCCTTATCACTTTTGCTCCATAGCAATCCGATTTTGAACCTCTTTTAATCCTCTTTCAGATCGAAATTGTGTATCTACAAGACATTAAAAACATTGCAAAGTGCAATACATTCAAATAAATAGAAAATCAACAATAAAACACATAAATCCACTAACTTTGCGAATAAATCGTTTAAAACCTCACTTGCTCAATAAACCAAATAAGCACTTAATTTCTATGCGAATTATACGAATATGGAGAGAATTGTTACAAAAATATAACGATATAAATCACATAAAATCACCCTAAACAGCTCTTTATAAGCCTGGGGTGAGTGTGGCCTATGACACTCGGGTGAAGGACTTCAAGCCGGGGATAGACATTGTGTTCTAAGTACTCTTTCCACCCTGCAGCTGCTCCTACTTTGGCTTATACTTCTTCAGAGCCACAACAGACTCCATCCCAAAATGCTTAGATCAGTAAGCTTATGGAGTTGTATTTATGTTTTTTGTTTTGAACTTTCAAATTCATTGTAATCCTACAATTTGATAATGAGAATGGTATTCCGTTAGGTTCTCAGCCTTAACTTCATTTCGATCACTCCCTTTGAGTACTTGGTTTAACCCGCACTTTCTTTAAGTGCTTCGTCAAGGGTGGGGTATCTTGCCCCCCAGTATGCCATGTATTAACTTGTAGTTTTGTATGGCATACTAATAGTATTGTCGAGTTTTTTCTTGGCTTTGTCCTGCAGACAGCGAATGCAGCTAAGTTTGACTTGCAGACGTAAAGAGATTGTTTTACAAACTTCTTGAGTCCGACATACGGAGCCCAATTGAGTCCGACCTACGGACTTTGGTTCGAGTCCGACTTGTAGACTTAATGGGCTTGTCCAACACACTTCGCTGAGTTCATCCTATGAAGCTTAGTTCGAGTCTGTCCCGCGGACTTAGAATTTATCCTTTACAAACTTTGCAGAGTTCAACCTGCGAGGCTTAGGTCGAATATGTCTCGCATATTTGATTTTAAACTGAGTCCGTATCGCGGAGCTCAGTTGTCAGTCCTGCTGACTTGGAATGTTGTTTTGAACAAAACTCCTTCAAAACTATGTAATAACTTTTCTTTGCAATATATTCTATTTTACTCTTCATGAGTTTTATTAATCCGAACTTTCGGCCTTTTGAGTGATTTTCATTTTATAACTGTGACGTCTTTGTTGAAATAGTGTCCTAAACCCAATCGGGTTGGACTGGATCCCACCGGGTCGGATCATTTCTACTATTTCTTTATGTTTATACACATATAATAAATGGCTTTTATGTTGTCATATATTTGTTCTTTTTAAGAACCAATTAGGAATTGTTATATGATAACGTCCTTAGTAATAAGCTGTGATAGAGAAACCATGGATAGGTGATTATAGATCTCTAATCACTTTAACAAGTTTGATACTTAAATGTCTCTAGGCTGATGTACTATTAAACAGGGCATTGATAGTACGTACAGACTAGCACGTATTAGATGTCTTCTGTCTTTAAGGGCATGGATAGATCTCGCCTCATTGAAGTGTAGAGACACTTGGGTCAGCGTGGACGTGTATTAGAGAATACGTCGTTAGGATCGACCCACTTACACTGTTAAGTGTCACACTATGTGACGGTTGTGTAATTATCCTTAGGACCGGAGTCTACATGGCATCACGGTGTGGATTGTCATTCTTTGACACTATTGAGGCTTCCCCTAACCATGGGGCGATCATGCTGTAGTGATTGGGTATGATGCTGAAGCATGCGGAGTATACATGTTTGGTCGTCTGGGAATCACGTACCCTATCAGTATGGGTGAATATCCGAAAGGGCCTTCTTATAAGGAATTTCTTACTCTCGTGAATCTTTGCAAAGTGGAAGAAAATGTGTTATTTCGAGAGAGTATGATATCCAAATTATAAGATACGGTCGTCAATGCTTGACACTCGACGTACGGCCGTATGGATATTATTACAGTGATAGGATTCTATTTACACGCTAACCGAGCACATGAAAGGTAGTAGTCATTGAGTATTGACTCTTCTGATGATTGGGGGGTCACGGACATGTTGCTAGACGTTATCCTTGATCGTTAGATGTGAAGGGCATTTTTGTAATTGCGCCTTATGTCTTCGGCCAACATATTCGGAAGCCTATCGGGTCACACACATATGAACATCGAGTCGGATTAAAATGTGGTTATAGTTGATAACCAAATAAGGAAAGTTTTATCTCAATACTATAAAAGTTATAGTGGTAATTAATATGGTGGTATTTATTTATTATGAATAAATTAAATACAAGATATTAATTATATTATTAATTAAAGAATATTCCGAAACCAATATTAGGTTAAAGTGGGCGCAGATAGTAATTGTGTAGATACACTTGGATTGTGCAATTTAATTAATAAGATTACCATAATATTAATATTGGATATTAATTGATTTTGGAAAAATATATTTATGGTAATAAGATAAAGATAGTGAATATTAGATATTGACAATATCTTGGAAATATTTAATATAAGATATTAAATTAAATGAGATAAATCAATCTAAGAGATTTTCCTTATTTTATTAGGAAAAAGTTTTCTTTTTCTCCACTCTACTCAAGACTTGTTCCACAAGGATTTTGGAGATGACTTGGGGCGCCACCTACTCTATATAAAGGAGGGTTGGCTAGCTCTTTTGTACACCATAATTCCAAGAGCTAATTGTTCTTGTGAAAAATAAGATAACTTCTTAGAGAGATATTGTAGTGGGAGAAAAGGTTGACTTAGCAGTCGAATTTTTCTAATAGCAATCCGAGAGGATTCCGGCAAGGCGTTCGTGTGGATAACTGATAGAGGCCGGACGCTAGGACGGCTTAGGCGCATCTACTTCTACCGGACGGTCAAAGCTTCGATCTTTTAGATCAACCAAGGTAATATTACCGTCCCCTCTCTTATATGTTTATTGTTTAAATGAAGACGATCCTGGATCGGGAAATCAATTTCAAATTCCGTTGTGCTACTCGATTGATTTCCTAACAATGGTATCAAAACGGTTTTCGAGCTTAAGCAATAAGCATCTTTTATTCGCGTAGTAAATTAGACAATAGATTAAATCATGTATGATATTGATTGTAATTAGTGCACCAAAAAAAAGAGGATGATCGGCGGCAGCGGCGGCATCACCGCCACAGCAGCGCCGACGGCGGCGGTAGCTTTCGGACAGCCGGCGGGAGTCGGCCGAGCTGTCCCCTTTCCCTTTTAATTTCGTTTTGTGTATCTTTAATGATTCAATATGGTCCATGGTTGTAATTTCTCTTTTGTTTAGTTGATGCCATGTGACTAACCAATAGTTCAAATAATTTGACCATTGGGAAGCCATGTGGCATCAACCAATTTGTTGGGAAGAAATAAGTTTTGGTTATGAACCAAATCTAGGCCATTTCAATTTTTTGGAATAGGCCTAAGCCTCTTCCAAAATATTTGATTTTGGAAAAAGGCCTACGGGCCTAGGCCTTTTCCCAAAATATTTGATTTTTGAAAAGGGCCTAGGGTGTCTTTAAATTTGGTTTGGACCAAACCAAAGGCATCCTTTTGATTAAGAATCAAAAGGAAAGAAATTAAAGAGACCCACTTGATTTTAATTTTGTTTAAAATAGTTTTAAATTAGAAAATTAAAATTAAAATCGATTTATTATTAATGGTTAATATTATTTCGATTAAAGCCATTAATTAATTAAACGTTGATTAATTAATTGATTGGATGCTATAAGACGCAATGTAGTTAAAATTTAAATTTTATCTTTTTCATAAGATGTTGATTGTATGGATTAGATAGTAGATATAATATGATTATATGGACCCAGATTGATCATGGACTCGATCAATATGATAGATGTGAATGCTTTATTTTTCTATTGGATTTTATTGTTGTCCTAGGCCGTTATGAAGAACGTGACCTAGTTTTATTTATGCATTATCCCATTCCCGTTAGCTCCTCCCGTGTGCGGCGGGTGTAAAATTTAATAGTTAGATTTTATGTAATGATGCTTTGAAGACAAAGACGAAGATCCAAAGAAAGAGAGAAAAATAAAAGATCCATGGAGATGGCGCATGTCAAAGATCCATTGGTGGTTGCGGCTACCCTTAGTTGTGGCCCGCGGTTTCGTCAGTTTGTATTTGAAATCGCACCTAGGAAAAGTCCATGATCATATCGGTTATATTGTGTGCAGAATGTTGTGTATGTTTTACTTTATATTATATTGTAGTAATATGCACATAATAGATGAGACCGTAACTAAATAAAATTAATTAAGTGAATTAATTTAAAATTACTCCCACGACAAAAATCGAGTCATTATATGTCTTCCAATATTATAATGACGGTAAAGAGCCCTTGTTCGGATCCAACTGATCGGCCCACGTCGGGAGTTGACCTACCTCGGATATATCGTCATTATCGAGATATGATCGTTATGAGATCTCATGAATACTTGGGTTACGACTCGACTACGAATCTTGCGGTGATTGGCCCACATCAGGACCGTTTGATTTTAGAGACATGAGGTTTACTATCACATAGACGATGTGAATTGTCAAAGAGTTGACTAGTCAAACCACTGGAAGTCGCGTTGGACGCGATTGGTAAGATGTACCTACCCGTCGAAATTGACCTGGTCGATCGGCCCACGTTGGGGATCGAGTCAACTAGATAGGATTCCAGCTACAAAAGAATTTGGAAAATTCTTGAAAGTCAATTGGGAGTAGTTGACTAGTGGGAGCAAAATCATAATCCCAAAGACCATCTTTGATTTTGCATGTATAATCAACAACACTATTTTATCTTTATTTTATTGTTGGTTTAGCAAATTATATTTATGTTTTAATTCTCAATTAGTAAAACCAAATTATAACTGTTACCTTTTAAGAAACGTTCTCAAGTCGGTTAAGTAATTTTAATCCTTTTAAAATAAGCAATGACACGAGCAGTCCCGTTTTTGTAGTTGAAGACGTGGAGGCTACATACTTGATGAAGCCCCCCAAGACTTTAATTATTAACGGAAGCTCACATGTTGGACATAACGATATCCAATAGGTCCCTCCGTCATACGATGATGGTTATTCAAACATTAGATTGGATAAGGATGACCACGTCGAATTTTGGAAATGTTGTTTTCAAAATTGTAAGATTTAAGTATCGACTAAATTCTTTAATCATTGCTTGAAAGTAAATAGTTTATGTTTTGAATATGATTCGAAAGGTTAAATAAACTATTTAACAAATGCTGGATTTTCTTTATGAAAGAGAAATTGAAGACACAATTCTTGTGATTTTTCTTAGGTCTTATAAAGACTACATTAAGAAATATTTACAAGTGCTTAAAGGATTAAAATAGGAAGTTAGGGCAAATTCTTGAGTAAGAGAACTTATCGAAGTCTTTACCCTAAGCAAGTAAGTTGAGATAAATCTTTCTAAGTTTAAGTCAACTCTCGGATATATGATATCCTACGAGTGTGATTAAATTAGAAAGATCAAATACAAATTTGGAAGGTGAAGCAAACGTTGAAACACTTACCATATTCTGAATCTAGTAAACTGATAAGGGAACTAAATAAATGTTATTATGTTCTGGTTCTTATGAAGAACACGACTTTCAGTTACTTGTTAGGATTTAGTAAACATATTCAATTGTAAGGAATAAATGTTATTCCGATAAGGTTGAACAGTCACTGAATCCGACATACTAGATTATTGTCACTATATAGTCGATATGAGTGATGAAATCTCAACAAAATTAATTATATGGCTATTATCCTTGACTGTGGTTGTTCTAGACATAGTCTCTATAGAGGAGGATCGTGTGATCAGACGTCATTGTGATGATGCTAAACCATATGATTATGAATCATGTGGGTCATACATATCTTATCCGATAAGGACTAAAATACCCTTTTGTGAAAATGGTTATATAATCTAGAAAATTGACTAGGGCCTAAACATATTGATGTTAGTTGGCTTATGACAATTTATACCATAAATAATTGTTTATCTCTCTCTTGGACTATTTTAGAAATAGTTGAATGTACTTATTGAAGTACAACAATTCTGAAAGCTCGAAAGGTTCGAGCTAGTACGAATATGATATTGATGAACTACTTAAGAATTAATCTTCAATTGGATTGAAGCAATTAATAACTGGAGGGTGTTTCAGAAGTCGTCTGAAAGAGGAATCAGATTCTCCATTGAAGGATTCCATTTTTAGAATACGCAATTAGATTGTGTTTCTAAGATGGAAACAACACTTTATATGATAAATGTGTGAAGTAAGCCATGTGAGATATCCCTTACACGTTTTGGGATAGTGCCCTTAATCAAAACACATACTTAACTGAGTTCCAAAGAATAAAGGTTGAATAAATTTCATATTAGATATGGAAGGGGATAATGTCGAATCTATCTTAACCGATGCTTTGAAGTTGTCATAGGCAAAGTGAGAAAGGCTTGGAGCCCAGTACGACATATGCGACTTTGTGGAATATCTTGGCAACTACGCTAGATATCATTTACTTACCCGCGGAGCAAAAATGTTTGTATCCAAACATGATGTCTTCTAGAGGAGGTATTTCCTCTAAAAGAGATAGTCGGAGTAAGTGAGATCTCAAAAGAGTTTAAGAGCCACAAGGAGAGATTCAACCATAGGAACGTGGGCAGACGCCACATAGTGATGAGGTGTAGAAAACTGCTTAGTGCACACAAAAGTTCTATAGTTCTGTGGATAACCTCATGTCTGAAAAGGCTGCTGGTATGTTCATCTTGAAAATGAATATCTCACGACTTATGAAGGAATGTTTGAAAGGCAAGATTGAGAGATATGGCCAGGAGTCATAATATCTGAATTAGATTCCATCAGTGACAACCAGGTTGTGAACTTAGTCTGTCTTACCTAGGGAATGTCCCTGAAAGACTGACATGAATAGTAATATGATTACCCTAAGGCTATAGTGACGGCTGAAGGGAATGGGGTGTAAGCCTTGTAAATTATCCTTATGCTGTCAGCTGAGCCCAACTCTATTCAAATTATGCTTGTTATAAGTTTGTATCATGTCTATATGATAGTGTTGAAGACAATGTGCAAATAAAACCCGATGTTCGTAGACGACAACATGATATGCGATCCCACGAGATCCATTTATGGACTCAAACAACTTTCTCTAGACGATTTCCTTGTTTGATAGTCAAAGGAGTTTGATTTAGTCAAATGAAGGGATATGCCCAATGTGCAATTGTGGGAGTGTGTTACAGTTTTTAGTAAGATATTGAATATCTCTCTCGAGAATTATCATCCCATGTTGATGTGATCCATTTCAAGAAGAATGAGGACAAACCATTTAGCCAAGAAGCAAGAAGATCAGTCAAAGATAGAGGCCAATGTGTATTGTTTATGTCCAATTAGGTCTATTGGGCCTATTGGGCTTGATTTAAATTATTTATGTTCTTTTATGATGTTTTTAAGTAGTAATAGGCCAAAAGACCATTCGGGGAGTGCCTATATCATAGTATATTGGGTTAAGTGTTTATTTTTAGTAAATAAAAGCCATTTGGGCTTCAAATAGTCAAGTTAGGCCCACTAGGAAATAAAGTGGCGAAAATTACTAAGTAATTTGTCCCACGTTGCTTAGGAGATAGATGAGTCTTTTATTTGTAGCCTATATATAGGCATGCTACCATCATAATAAGACACAAGATTATTACTGTGATTTTAGTAAAACATTTCTTAAGTCGAGTCGACTTAAACAAATCACTTGCGAGTGAGTGGCTTCTTTGTCGTAGAAGGCACACCCTTTAAGAACGAATCAGCGTGTTGAGCAAACGTTGTGTGTTCTTAGCCTGAGCCTAGGTCGGAGACTCTAGGACTAGGTTTTCATAGCTCCTGATTGATCCCTTAGTTATTTTCTGGGCACGTATCGCGTCACATGTCACAGTCAATCAATGTTTGGTAGTTCAAGGTCTTTACGAAAGCACTTAGATTAGCAGTTCTTATTTTTAGAAATAAGAATCTATAGTGATATATTTAACTGTTGTTAGATTATATTTTACCTATATAGATGTGATGCTAAAAGATTTTAGCATAGATCGCGACAGGAGATGCTGCTAGCCGGTGTTCTCAAGATCTATCTATTTTAGGGCATTAGTCCTAAGGATAAGGTGAAAGATGATGCTTGTGGAAGGTTTCCTTTGCTAATGCGAAAGGAACCATCATAGAAGTAAGGCCAGATGTTCATAGTCCATGAAGAGTCATGAGCAAGTGTGAAAGTAAATATGGTGAATGTCGAGAATATCCTTAAACAAGTTAAGGATGGTTTCCTAGTTTGTCGAAACTTGGAATCGGATAAACATAGATGTACAAACATGTATCCTAAGTCTTATGAAGGCGAGTGGGAGCTACAGTCTGGGTTTCCAGTCACATTGATTAAGTGACATAGTGAGCTGGAAATGTTCTCAGCAAGTGATCACTGTAAATTCTACAACTAAGCCAAAGCACAGTATGCGCCTTGGTGGCGCAGCGGAAGCAGTACATGGATCTAGAAGGTTCATTCCTGAACCTTGCACGGTTCTTCCATATTCACTATATAGCTGATATAGTCATGGATTCATTGCTTGAGGCAAGGACCAGGGTCTCATCAGAGATTCATGTGTGTTGAGGCGCCTTTTGACTTGGTCATTTGGAGCATGATATGAAGATAGTCCATTCACGGCTATGGTCGGTTGCGAGTATTGCGTGAGATTCTTGTGTTTCAACTTGGTCTTATGTGTACGAGTGATTGGTTTTAGACCAAGTGGGAGATTGTTGAAATAGTCTTAAACCCAATCGGGTTGGACCCGATCCGACCGGGTCGGATCATTTCTACTATTTCTTTTTGTTTATACATATATAATAAATGACTTTTCTGTTGTCATAAATTTGTTCTTTTAAAGAACCAATAATGAATTGTCATATGATAACGTCCTTAGTAATAAGCTGTGATAGAGAAACCATGATAGGCGATTATGGTAGATTTAGATCTCTAATCACTTTAACAAGTTTGATACTTAAATGTCTCTAGCGGATGTACTATTAAACATGGCATTGATAGTACGTGCATGCACTCAGCACGTATTAGATGTCTCACCGCTTTTAAGGCGGTGGATAGATCTCGCTCATCAAAGTGTAGAGACACTTGGGTACCGCACGTGGACGATATTGTAGAATGCGACGTTAGACCCGACCCACTTACATCGCAAGTCACACTATGTGACGGTTGTGTAATTATCCTTAGGACCGGAGTCTACATGGCATCACGGTGTGGATTGTCATGCTTTGACACTATTGAGGTTTCCCCTAACCATAGGGCGATCATGCGGTAGTGATTGGGTATGATGCTGAAACCTGCAGAGTATACATGTTTGGTCGTCTGGGATTCGCGTACCCTATCAGTAGGGGTGAACATCCGAAAGGGCCTTCTTATAAGGAATATCTTACTCTCGTGAATCTTTGCAAAGTGGAAGTAAATGAGTTACTTCGAGAGAGCATGATATCCAGATTATAAGATACGGTCGCAATGCTTGACACTTGGCGCATTTAATCGTATAGTTATTATTACAAATGATAGATTCTATTTACATGCTAACCGAGCACATGAAAGGTAGTAGTCATTGCGTATTGACTCTTCCGATGATTGGGGTCACGGACGTGTTGCTAGACGCTATCCGTGATCGTTAGATGTGAAGGGCATTTTCGTAATTGCACCTTATGTCTACGGCCAACATATTCGGAAGCCTATAGGGTCACACACATATGAACATCGAGTCGGATTAAAATATGGTTATAGTTGATAAACAAATAAGGAAAGTTTTATCTCAATACTATATAAAGGTTATAGTGGTAAATTAATATGGTGGTATTTATTTATTTTGAATAAATTAAGATATTAATTATATTATTAATTAAAGAATATCCTTAAACAAGTTAAGGAAGAGTTCCTAGTTTATTGAAACTTGGAATTACATAAACGTAGATATACGCATATGTATCCCGAGTCTTATGTAAAGCGAGTGGGAGCTACAAATTGGTTTGCGTCACTTTGATTAAGTGATACAGTTGAGTCTGGAAATGTTCTTAGCTATGGGTCACTTGTAAACTCTACAACTTAGCCAAAACACAAGAAGTGCCATAGAGGCGCAATGGGAGCAAAGACATGGATCTAGAAAGTTCATTCTTGAACCATGTGTGGTTCTTCCACCTTTTCTATATAGCCGATATAGTAAGTGGATTCATTGCTTAAAGCAAGGACCGTGGTCTCGCCGAGATTCGTGTGTGTGTGTTGAGGCGGTTCCTTTGACTTGGTCATTTGGAACATGATATGAAGATATTCCGAGTCCCCATGGGTAGCGATCCATTTACGGCTAGTAATGGTTAAGTAGTATTGCATGAGATTCTTGTGTTTCAACTTGGTCTTGTGTGTGCGAGTTTGGTTTTAGGCCAAGTGGGAGATTGTTGAAATAGTGTCTCAAACCCAATCGGTAGACCGATCCGACCGGGTCGGATCGCTTCTACTATTTCTTTATGTTTATACATATATAAAATGGCTTTTCTCGTTGTCATATATATATGTTCTTTTAAGAACCAATTATGAATTGTTATATGATAACGCCCTTGGTATTAATCATGATAGAGAATCCATGATAAAGCGATTATGGTTGATGAGATCTCTAATCACTTTAATAAGTTTGATAATTAAATGTCTCTAGGTCGATGTACTATTAAACAGGCATTGATAGTATGAACAAAGCTAGCACGTATTAGATGTCTTCTGCCTTTAAGGCATGGATAGATCTTGTCTATCAAAGTGTAGAGACACTTGGACTGTACGTGGACGTGTATTGTAGAATGCGTACGTTAGACTGACCCACTTACACGGTTAAGTGTCACACTATGTGGCGGTTGTGTAATTATCTTTGACCGAGTCTTCATGGCATCACGGTGTGGATTTTCATGCTTAGACACTATTGAGGTTTCTAGCCACGGGCGATCATACGGTAGTGATTAGGTGTGATAATCAAGCACGCGAGTATACATGTTTGGTCGTCTGAAATCACGCACTTATCGGTAGAGGTGAATATCCAAAAGGGCCTTCTTATAAGGAATGTCTTACTCTCGTGAATCTTTGCAAAGTGGGAGTGAATGAGTTACTTCGAGAGAGCTTGATATCCAGATTATAAGATACGGTCGTTAATGTTTGACACTCGACGTACGACCGTATGGATATTATTACAATGATAGATTGTAAGTTACACGGTAATCAAGCTTTCACATGAAAGGTAGTAGTCATTGCATTTGACTCTTCCGATGATTGGGGGTCACGGTGTGTTGCTAGACACTATCCCGTGATCGTTAGGCATGAAGGGCATTTTCGTAATTTGCACTTTGTGTCTACGGCCAACATATTCGGAAGCATATCGAGTCACACACATATGAACATCTAGCCGGATTAAAATGTGGTTATAGATGATAACCAAATAAGGAAAGTTTTATCTCACGACTATAAAGGTTATAGTGGTAAATTAATATGGTGGTATTTATTTATTATGAATAAATTAAATACTACAAAATATTAATTATGTTGATTAATTAAATATATGTATTTTGATACATATGGGACGCATATAATAGTGTATTAAGATACACGTGGATTGTGCAATTTAATTAATGGTGTTTGTTCGGTAAAACGAGTTTTACAATTTATAACCGAAACACCCCAAGTATAAGGTTCAGTAGTATAGGATGTTAACGGGTCGTTTCAAAGGAGTGGAATGTTTATCGGATCAAGTGCAATAATTAAATCGATTATGTCACTTAATTATTAACTAAAACTAGATTTAAACTAATTAAACTAGGGTTTATACTAAAAATAAAGCTAATGAACAAGAATCACGATGAACAAGAAAAAGCGATGATGAACAAGAATTTGGATGAATAGTAAATTTGCGAAAATTAACAATTAACAACTAGAATTTAAAACAACTAACTTAGCAATCAACGATTTATACTAATGATTCGATTTATCAAGTAATTAAAACAACGGCAAGGCAACGGAATCCACCGATCAACCAACCCAACCCCAATTAGACGGCAAGTTAAAGATATGATTTTTAGTAATGATCTATCACGAATTCGATTAAATTTCTAAACGAATTCTAGGGTTTCGCTTTTTTTTCAAGTAAAACTAAACAACATGAAAAACACGATCACGAGATTATTTCTAATACTCTTACTCAATTAACTATAAACGATCTCTCTAATTATAATTAATCGCATCAATTAAAAAGATCACAACTTGAACAATATTTTCATATAAATTCAAAGCATAAAAGATGGTTTCATCGATCTCTCGATTCAAATAAAACGAAACGATAAATAACAAATTCTAATTGATGAAAAACTATAACTTTACTCACTAAAAGTACGGCTAAAAATCTCTAGTTGGTGTTAATGTTGATCGGTTTCATCCGCTGTCCCATCGCTGATGTGCTTAGCCAACAACCATGATGTTAATCATGATCATTGGGATGGAGAGATTCATCTTTGAATCTCCTCTTTGAATGCCGCGTCGCCACACAATAATAATGTGGCCGAATGAATTTTGTTATATGAATTGGTAATATGAATTATGGGATGCATGCGATATTTATAGGGGTATGTAAGGCGGCTGAAATTAGGGTTACACATGCGGCTAATCACATAAAAGCAAGGTTGTTGCTAAGAGTCTTTGGCACTTGAACGCCGTTACAAAACGCCATCCACTTTGTCAAGACTCAACCAAATTCTTTCGATTGGAATAAAACTTCTAAAATTCATATCTTGAGTTGTAGACCTCCAAAAATTATGATCTGAATGTCATAAAAAAGCTCTCGGAAAACTCTACAACTTTCATTAAGGACTCTTCTTCAGAAAACGCCTTTTTGATTAGCCCGTCGTATCCCGAGTATATTTCGGATTTTCCACTAGTTTCAGCAACAGCATCCAAACTTGTAACGCTCATATCTCGGTCCTCATGAGTCGGAATGAAGTGATTCAAAATCCTGTAGAATCCTCTCTTCAAGCCCTACAAATCTTCTCTTGATGTCGAGAGTCAAATCAGTGTATATCATATCAAGAACTGCATCGAAGTTCGGCTGCTTGAAAGCTTCATTCCAAGCTTTATCTCCATCTTCCTTCCATTTCACTTCTCTTCCATGCAAAACCTCATCATTTAATCCTCTTGCATGCCAAAATATGTATCTATAACATAGGAAAATATACCAAAGCGTAACACAATCCCAAAATAACATAAAATCCCAATTTAAGCACATAAATCGTTACATTTTGCAATTTATTATCTTTAAACATCATTTGCTCGGCTTTATCTCTTTTGGCGAGTGATTTTCTATAAAAATCACTAAAACACGGGAGATAATGTTACTAAATAACTCGATAAAACCATAAAATTAGTCATAAACAACTCCCCACACTTAAACTTTTGTTCGTCCCGAACAAAACAATCAAAACTAGCTCACTTTATATGTAATCCAAATAGATTCCTAACTCACGTAATAAAAGATACAACAACTATAGCAAACAATACCATCACGAGATAGATTCGAAGGTATGTGTGACAAGCCCTTTTCAAATTTAACAAGCCTTTCAAAGAAATATCCTCTCAAAAATCCAATGACTATCCTAGATATAGCAAAGAATAGCTCCACTCAAAGCCTTCCCACGCACTCGTTAGATAATCCCTACAAAGATATCATGCGTTCTACTGGTATAAGATCCATGATAACAAAGACTTCACTTTATTTTTACTCATCATTTCCAAAATTTTCAATTTTGACGCATATCGTAATGAGCTCTTACCCATCATAGTAGAATAGGATGTTTCGTGGATAACACCCTACCTTACTCAAATCATAAGGTAGCTTCTCCTCGATCGTCGTGAGCTTTTGGTCATCATAAGGGTATAGGACATTTCGAGATAATGCCCTACCTCACTCCAATCATCGACCACTTCCGACAAACGTATTTATTATGATTCTTATTCATTCTTTTCTTCAAGACATAAGTTACATCTCACTTATCACATTCGAACTTTATGATATTCACAAAGACACGGTCTAACTAAGGTGTTACTATACCGACCTTCCTAAGATAAATCACTAAAACAATGAAAGGATATAGTTCAAAAATCTTGCTTCAAAATCAAAGGCTCTCGTGAACGTGAAAAATGAATACTAGCTCCATGAAAGTAAAGACATGCTATAATTATCTCTCAAAGTCACATAAAATCATCGTCAGGAAACTACAACTAGCAAGCATTTGTTCCAATTACATGCTCAAGATTTACAATTATCCAAGTGTAAAAATTTTAAAATTTCACCATTTATCAAAGATCACAAATATTTACTCATACCGCTTAAATAAAGCATGAATTGCACCCCCCCACACTTAAATCACATTATGTCCTCGAGAATGTGCACATAAAAGAAAAGAATACTTAGCTGGTTATGAAGTGGTTGTCATTTGTAGGTTGGCAGAGGTCGCCGTAGCATGAATAAACCGCCGCACTCAGTGATCGTGATGCATAATACCGAAAGTAGAAGCTTGCAATCCTCGCTTCAAAATATCTCGCAACACTCGACATAACACATAATCTCGGGTACACGGGTATATGAGTAAACAAGCACGCAAATAACGATTCACAAATAGGACAAGGATAACCAACACACAAACACCCAGGTTTTATTCCTAATAAAATAAAAGCTTAACTAAAAGAAATACTTAAAAGACTAGGCCGCTTCCTAGTAGCGCTTTTTTATGTCATTAGCTTGACACATTTCAAAGTTAACCTGGATCGGGCCACTTTGGCTTATCACGCCACTTCCTCATCGGAATCGTGAGCACCAGGCGAAATGATTTCACCACAACAACAAGTCAAGTGTGCTATAAGATCATTAAACTTTTCTCTCAAACTACACCGACTCTCTTCTTCTTGTTCTCGGATGATAGGCGTAGGTGCACCGACATGTTCGTAAGGCTCGGAAGAAAGGTCCTCACGGGTAGATATAGAAATGTCATCATCCGAACTAAAGAAGTTGGATGGGATCTCATCGCAAATCGTAAATATCGCACACCTCAACTCTCTTTTGAAAGTACAAGGTCTCGTGCTTTTCTCTTGGTTGCCCAAAATACTTTTTGAGTCTCGACCATTGACCTTAAAGGGTTGATCACCATACCCGCTTAACGTGATCGCCCCACTTGGATGAACATCGAGAATCTCAAAGGGCCGCACCATCTGAGATTTGAGCTTACCGGCAAACAAATGGAGCCGGGTATTATAAAGTAAAGCCATATCACCCACTTTGAATTCTCGATCCTTGATCTTAGCGTCGTGGAGTATCTTAGTTCTTTCTCATCGACCTTCGCATTCTCATATGCTCGAGTCTAAATTCATCGAGCTCGCTTAATTGCAATAATCTCTTCTCCCACAGAGATGGCTATCGAAATTCAAGAATTTAATAGCCCGAAGAAGCTCTGTGCTCAAGCTCGACCCAGGAGATGGCAAGCTTTGCCATAGACCATTTGGAAGTGACGTGCCCCATCGGGTCTTGAACGCGGTGCGATAGGCCCAAAGCGCCATCCAACTTTAGACTCCAATTGGATCTATTTGAGTTCACGGTCTTTTCTAAAATCCTTTAAGGCTCGTTGCTTATCTCGACTTGGCCACTTGTTTGGGGATGATACGGTGTATCCGATTTTATGTCTCACACCATATTTTTCAAGAACTTTCAAGCGGCGCTGCAAAAAATGAGTACATTCGTCACTTAATGAGGGCTCTCAGACGCTGAAATCTGGTGAAGATATTCTTTTGCAAGAATTTCTTCACAACTTTGTGATCATTAGTTTGGGTGGCTATTGCCTCCACCCACTTGGAGACGTAGTCACACAGACGAGAATGTATTTATTTCCACACCCACGATGGAAAGGGTCCCATGAAATCAATTCCCACACGTCGAAGACTTCGATTCCGTAATGGGTCTAAGTGGCATTTCCATCCTATTACTCGCTTCCCACCTCTCTCGGCACCTATCGCAACCTTTACAA